>JAVJIF010034527.1:0-22500 GCA_038442645.1 Agave tequilana
TATGGCCATGACTTTCCTCGGACTTCCTTATGCAAGCCGAGATGACCAATGCTAAGTTCAACATTACACCTCTAGCATTACCCTCACTGTCAAGTTAAACATTACACCTATGACAGTGACACTTCTGAGTTAAGTTAATATCACACCTCTGACTCACATCCTTGTCAAGTTACATTACACTTCTGACAAGACCACTTTCACCCTTAAGTTAATATCACACCTCTGACGGTAACAAACTTTCCTAGATTCCCACGAGTCTAGTCCACTTGTTATTCTCTTCAACAGAATAACAAGTCTACCTAAAAACATTGTTAGGTTAATACTACACCATCAACAGTGTTTCCATCAAATCCCCAGTTGAGTTCAATCAAGTTAATCCCAAACACTTGATAAAAAGTTCACCCTCCCTGGGGGTACCAATTCTACTTGTCACTTTCTCTTATAAGTTGCAGGTCCATAAAAAATTTCATCTCTGTCAAGTTAACTATTACACCTCTGACAGTATCGTGAGAGTTCCTGAAATAGGATCTTTCTCCAAAAGTTTGACTTATTAAAATTACCATCATAATTTTTGACAAAGTCAAAGACTCTTTGCTTCTATGCGTCCTAACTGAAGACAAAAAGTTCAAGACAATGAAAGAGGCAAAAAGAGAAGTGTCACTTTTATTTATTTCCAGGCATATGAAAGTGATACAAAAACGCTCTCTTATACAATAAGATTGAGTGTTACGTCAAAACGCTCTCTTACAATAAGATGGAGTGTTATAATTAAGGAGTACAAAGATCCCTCTCTCTCTCTCAGAGGTTGCACTCACTCCTTGAAGCCGCATCTGATTCCAAGTACAGGATGGTGTATGATGTAAACATTGAAGAGCCCTAGCTGACTAAGCTAGAGCAATGGTGTTCTTGAGGTCCGGTGGGCAGCAGAAAGGTCCTGCAACCCTTCGTTCATAAGCTTCTCTGTCCCCAGCAGGCCATCCAGCAGACATGGAGAGTCCTCGAGTCACTTCTGGAGTGGGAGAGGAAGAGGATCCTATCTGCCGCCGTGTCCACCGTAACCTCCTCGCCGCCATACTACCCTGACCATCTCTTGCCAGCAGGCATGATGGTGGCAGTGGATCTGAAAGAGACCTTGGCGAGAGTTAAGTCCTCGTCAGGGACATAATATATTCCCTTGTAGACGACGAGGACCAAATATATTCCTTGTGACGAACATCGAACAAGTTCGCCGTCCGATATATTCTCCCACGGACTTGGCGAACATAAAGAAGAATGACCAAGCCTACCTGCAAAAAAGCAAACAGGAATCAGACAATTCAGACCTTAGTACACTTCAACAGAAGAAAACTAAGTCACAAACGCGCTATTTTCAAAGACCGCAGACGCGGGAATGATCCGCGCAGCGAGCCAGATTCCTGCGACAATAAAACAGACGCGAGCGCGACTGTGATACACACAGAATGCAAACGCGACTTAACTCACACATCCGCGTTTAAGATACAAGGTGCGCAGAGAATCAGACGCCAAAAAATTGCCATCTCTCTGTTGGAGGAACAGGAGTTGCAAGATCCGGGTCTGAAGCCTTCACCCGAGTTGGAATTCATCCAAGTCAGTGGCCTTAAAAACGCGAGCTTCATGAGTAAAGCCGCGGCCAAGTACCAAAGACTTCTGTACTCGCATCTAGAGAAATTCAAGTCGAGGCGCAAATTCCAGAAGAGGAATGCACCAACCACGACTTCACAAGAAGGTCCCAGATGATATCTCTTTGAGAGGTATACTAAATTCAAACTTGGTTAGATCTAAAATGTCATGGTAAGTGGGCATGGCATACCGCAGAAGCCTCTGTTAAGAGTTGAACTATCTGCGTTGAGGCGCGGACGTAAAAAGTGCTCAAAGAGACGCTTCCTACCATTGAAATCACTTGACAGTGGTAATCCATTGAAGAAACCAACAGAAGCATGAAAGCTCTGGGTCATCTTCATCCACAGAGGTACCTTCTCCATGGAGGCAAACCCATGATAGGGTCCTTGAAGGGAGAAGGCAGCAGAGTCCCTCAGAGTACTCGCTCTCAAACAGAGCACGGTCTAAGCAGCCGCTGTTAAAGAGAGGGGGTGAGTCCCTATTTATAGGCAACCCCTGATAACGGTCATTAATGGTTCATTATTAAACCGTCGGCCTTAATGACCGCACGACCGTCAAAGCCCAATGGGAGGCTGGACGCGTGGAACGTCGCTTCGGGAAGCGTCGCAGGCGCTGATCTCAAACCGTCAGCGCCGGTTTTGCATTAAAGGGCATTAACGCCCAAATCCAATGAAAAACCGACGCGTGGACAACTACTTCAGGAAACAACGGATGTCCCGTTTCCCAATCGTCAGCGAAGACTTTGACGTTCAATCGTCAGCGAAGACTTGACGGTCAAAGATCTCATAAAATCTTTAAGTCAGGCTGCATTAAACGCAGATGGAAAAGCCGCGTCCAAGAATCCGCGTCCCCTTTCTCAAATTGAAAGGCGTTCACCCGCGTTTTAGAGGAACGTCCACGTGACCCAAAGTCGCGTCCCTTCAGCAAACGGGGCCCTTTCTAAGGAAAGCACTTAGTCCATTCTGAGATTAGTGGAAAATACACAAGGCTGCGTCCCTCGCATCCGCTCAAGTCGCGTCTTCATTGACAGGACAAATTCGCGTTACTCAAAGCCACGCGTTGTCCCCACGGATCAATGCCGCGTCTCATCAAAAGGACTTAGTTCTATCTGAGTTCTTATGAACTGATGACGCGTCTCCCTATGGATTGACGCTGCATCTCATCAAAAGGCTTTGTTCCACCTAAGTCCCTATGAACCAATGCCGCGTTTCGTCAAAAGGGCTTAGTCCTGCCTAAGGTCCTATGGGTCGAACGCCGCGTTTCATTTAAAGAACTTAGTCTCACCTAAGTTCAGCATTCACAGTCAGTTAATCAAAGATTGTGATCAAAGGTCGAATTCATCTACAGCAAGGCAGCAAAGGAGGTGGAACCAAAACTTCAAAGACTTTTATTATATCAAAAATGATAAAAGTTAATACAAAACACTCTTAGTGAACAGAGTTCCTTTTCTAAAAAAAAAGAAAAAAGAAAAGGCTACAAGTCCTGGTCCGCCAAAGAACGGATTTGCTCTCTAAGGCGATGTATCTTATGTTGGCGCGCCTTCTCACTCCATGAGAGCTCGGGCCCGCAGATCCGTTCAGACAAAATCCCTGCGCTTGTACTCGGAGGGATTCCAGCTCGGACGAACGAATAGAGAGGTCCGCTTCAGCTTGCGCCTTGGCAACCTCTAACTCCGCTAACCTCTTTTCAGAGGTAGCAAGCCTCTGTTCGTTGAAGATGATCATGGCCTCAGCTCTGGCTATAACAGCCCGAGAGTCAAGTATAGCCTGCTTTGCGGCCGTATGATCGTCTCTGACTCCCTCGGACTCAATCGCCAGCCTTTGGTGATCAGCCTGGACATGTTCAAGAAGCGCGTGTTATCGGCTATCTTTTCCTCCACCTCTTTTCGCTCCTGCTCTTGAGCGACAAGGAGGCTATTCAGCGCTTCTTGGGCTTCATGAGATGAACCGGCATCGTCGTCCAGGGATCGAAGCTCTCTCAGGTGCTGTCCAAGCTGATCCACCAGCTGCTTGCCTGAGCTAGCGAAGGGCCTCCGGCCAATTTGATGTTCTCGACCTGGTTCCCGAGAAACATCTGGGCGAACTCAAGGGAGCTACCCCTAGTCAGGACGAAGTCGATGCATGTTCGCATCGAGCTAAGGAACTGCTGCACCGCCTGGCGTGTCAAAAGCTCCATGATATCATCATCCGAAGTGCTCCCAGATCCCTTGTTGGCGCAAGAGTCGAGCTGACCATGGATACGGCAGGAACAAGAGCAGTCAATGACGCTTCTAGGTACCACCTCTGCAGGAACCGCCACAGCTGACGACAGGGTAGTGAGCTCGGCCTCCTCAAAAACCTCAGCCGAGGCTTGAGCCGTATGCCTTCTGGAGGGACACTGATCGCCAGACTCTCTACCTGGGCCCCCTCAGTTCTCTCTGCAAATTATCTCAACATTAGCCATAATGGTGAAGAGAGAAACAGTCAAGACATCAAAACTTCCTTACCAAGCTGGAGGTCCAGAGATGTCGAATCCTTGGCGAACCCTGCAGAGGAGAAGTCTCCCTGGCTTCAGTGGTTGCCTCATCATCGCGGAGTGGAAGTCTCCCCGGTTTCAGTCGTTGCCTTCTCTGGAGGCATCCCAGCGGCTAGAGTCTCGACTCCCTCCGGTTGGGTCAACTCTTGCATCATCTCCTCGATACGCGAGGAGGTTGCAGCCTCGGTATCCTCAGCCAATCCTGCAACATAAAAAGAGAATGTTAAGGCCTCCTCTTTAAAATGAAAAGGGAGATCAGTCAGAAGGTGAAAAAAGTACCTTCAGCAGGAGCAACCGCTGGTGGTGACGTCGTCGCCGGCTCACACCCATGTATTTCCTCCTCCGAGATATGTGAGAATTTGCTCGGATCAGGAGGAGCGGGTTCGTCACCATAGTCGACCTCATCCTCAAAGTTGCTTTCCGTGTCGGATGAGGAAGACGACAGTTCAACGTGAGTGGCCTCGGTAGCCGGAGCCTTGCCTCTAAACACCCCAGTGGTAGGACTGGGGTCAACCATCCGAGGACTAGAAATGAAGACAGAGGGAGACCCAGGCTGTGGTGCCTCATCCCTCCTCTGAGCTGAGGAAGACTCGGGCTGAGCTGAGATCCCCAGAATCTCAACATCGCCTCCGGTCATTATATCGACCTCGAGCTCCTCGGTCTCGTCAGTGGCGGTGGGCCTGTCCGCAGGCTCCCTTCCTCTGCAATCCTGAGGCCTCCTGCGGTGTAACCTGTGGGCATGGACTAAGGGAGTGTCATCCTTGTCCACCTCTTCCTCCCCGGTCTCCCCAACACCAGAAGGGATGTTCGTGGATCGAGAAACTGCCGCCGTCAAGCCTCTCCGAACCTTCTTTGGGGCAGGCTCAGCAGTGGAAGTAGAGCCTTGACGACGCTTGCCCACCGCCTGTCGAGCCCTGGCTAGTCGCGACTCCGCACTTGTTGGTCGCGACTCCGCCCTTGTTGCTCGCGCTCTCCTTGACCTTCTCCCGACCTCCCTCAGAGCCTTCAGATACTGCTCACGCCTCGCGACGTTTCCCGGACCCCGACTTTGCTTCGAGATTTGCATTGATACTCTCAATGCATGAATACTCCGGAACAAAGTATGGTGTCTGGTTGACCTGGAAGTACCAGGTGCAGAAGCTGAAGCTCATACGGCATTTTGGCCCCTCGATAGGCAAGCGGAAAGTTGCTTCTGTCCCTCCGGCCACGCTGTAATACCAAGACAGAGCACCTTCGAACAAATTTCCGTCGAAGGCGAGTTGGGCATTGGGATTGCCAAAGTAGAGTTGATCATAGCCGAACTGACGGGCAAAACGACTCGGCATATACGGCTCGATCGTGCATGAAGTCCCTTGTCGGAAGAGCACATCCCGGCCGAATATTGACCAACCACCAGAAGACTCCCGCGGACAGCTTCGTGAAGTCATCTGGGCCCGCAGAATCAGTAAATAGATCCCTGAAAGATGCACCAGGGATCTCGGGGAAGCAGCGGTTCAGCTGGTAGTTCGTAGCATCTGAAATGCATTTCCGGACGTAATATATGTAAGAATTACGCCAGTCCGAACTCTCCAACCGCTGCACGAAAGGGACAAAACCCTTACTCCAGGGCACCGGCGTCATCAAGGAGGGACAGTGCATCACACATACCACCATCATATGTGTATGGCAGCTCGACCCGAGGGTTGGGCGTTTCACACGTTGGCTTCCCCTCTGCATCAACGATCGGCTTCCCCTGGGAGTCGACAGCCTTTCTCGCCTCACAGAAGCTGTGGGTTAACGCCCGCAACCCGCTCTGAATGCCAGCCGCCATGGCCGGGAGAAGGGCTACGGGTCTACCATAGGCCAGGAGCACCGCCGGATACACTACATCGGCGACAATGACTTTGTGTGGCAGCGTGGGCACCACACAGCGCTTCAACCCAGCATCAAGAAGCCCGCCAACAGTGCTCGATCGGAGATAGGAATCCGGGCTTGATTATGAAAGCTTTCGAAAACCATATCAGGTTCGAAACCGTCCTCGTTCGAAACTGTGGTGTAGAAGCCTTCAGGAGCCTGGGTGATCCTGTCTTTAATCTCCTCGTCGAAGCTGGGAACCAGTCGGGTGACCGGATGGACTTTCTTGTTGACACCGTTAAACAAGTAGCTGGCCCAAGCCAGCTGCTTGACTCCTCCCGACCTCAAAGTGGTTAGCTGGCCGCAAATATGGAAGTGGCATAACACTTCCCAATAAGTCTCGTACATTTAGGAGACCTTTTCTTCATAAGGTTGAGCTCCTCAGTGGTTGGGATATATTCCTCATAAGGAGAATCCCCTGTTGCCAGCCCCGAGACCTCATGCAACTCGTGCAGGGCAAGGCCCATCTCTCCGACCGGGGTGAAGAATGTCCCCGTCAAAGGATTGTAACGCTCCAGATCCCGAAGAAGTTCTGAGAACTCGGCTGGATTCCCCACTGCACGGCCCTGACTGCTGGATACAGCCCCACATGCTCCAGCAGATCTCCAAGACTGGCAAGGACGAAGCTCACCATCCTGTACCACCAATACTTCTCAGTGGTATGGACCCACCCGGGCGCACGAAACTCGACCGGATAATCACCCTCTACTTGCATGAACGAGTTGAGGAAAGTATTGCCGAGTTTTGGTATCTCCTGACTGGGAGATCAGACTTGCGTGACCCGGGGAACAGGCCGAGAACCGCCCTATCATGACTGTCATGACGGTATACCTTCTGGGAGCCCAAGTCACCGAGGGTAACCTCAGGGACGTAGCGGGAAACGTCCCATTTCATCTTCCGCGGGATGGACATGTGCTGGAGGTAAGACAGCGGGAACATCCTCTCCATGTCTGAAGAAAGAATCTTCTATCCCCTATCTGACGGAGCCATCTATAATTTCCATCATACATGGAAAAGCCGCCATCGCCAATACGATCTCCGAAGAAGAAGGCAGGCTTCTCTAGCTTGACGCGAGCATCCGTTTGGAATGCTGCATCAGTCATAAGCACCCGAAGGGTTGTCCTGTCAACATCAGAAAGCCTTTTCTTGCGCTCCTGCGACCGGTCAGCAGTCACAGGTACAGTCCTTTGCAGCACAAAGGTCAAATTATGGTCGGCACCTCCTACATGTCCAAAATGGCGATTCTTGGCGAGTAGGGCAGTAGGGTGTGGCACTGCAAAAGAAAAGGCACTTGATCAGACATCTTATCCGAAATAAGAAAAAAAAATACCAAGTGTCTGCAGTTCAAACGCAGAAGAGATACTGGACGTAGAAATTATCAAGTCCGCGTCCAGACCTGCAAATCCACGCCCAGACGCAGAAGAGATACTGGACGCAGGAATTATCAAATCCGCGTCCAGACCTGCAAATCCGCGTCAAGGTGAAAGAAACGCAAAGATCAAATCCGCGTTCTGCAAATCAAGACTTACAAAATTTCTAAGTCTAAGTGCTTGGACTCAGGTGCCAGATTCATCAAAATCGGCAGCGTGATGGCACAGAACGCAAGGATCAAATCCGCGTTCTGCAAACCAAGACCGCGCCCGAACCCTTCACAATTAGAAATATTCTAAGTGAAGGATCCGAAGTGCAGAGCCCACTGGCACCAGGATGTCAAACCCGCGCCTTGGTTATCAACTCAAAGACTGCGTCTGAGATCGCGTCTGAGAATCAAACCGGTTCATATCCTGTGTTAATGGTTCTCCTCCAAAAGATGTCTTTTAGGGTTCCTCAAACTTCCAGTAATGGTGAAGTTTAACCTAAATGGCATTTACCTCGGAAAACAACGCCCTGCGCAGAGGAAGCGCCCCTCTGGGCCTCGGCGACGGTCGCCTTTGAGGACGATGCGGTTGGCTTGGTCTTGGGGCCATCGCTAGTTCAAAAATCCAGTAATGGAGATGAACCGTTCAAAAATCCAGTAACGGAGTGAATAGTTCAAGAGATGAACAGAGAAGAAAAATTCTCTTTTCTTAATTCTCTAAGCAGTTCGGAGAAGAAGAGATGTCTCTCCAACTGTTGCCTTTTATAGGCACAAGGATTCGCGAAGATACGCGGCGTGTGGCCCGATAATTCTGCAGCGAATCACCGCTTGACCCGTGGCATCAAATTTTTGGAACAGGGAAGATCATGCGCCACGGCTCCGCAGCGAGTCATTATTCGACACGTGGAGCAGTTCATTTAATGAACCGGGAAGTCCGCGCGCCTAAAGGTAAAATCCCGCCGTTTCCCCAGGCCAGCTGGCAGCGTAATCATGACATGGCACGGATTCGCACCCGACGGCCACGTCTCTTCAATGGTCGTGGCCCCGTCAGCACCACCATAAATGCACCCAGAAAGTCGCGTTGCGCTCAGAAAATCGCGTCTTATTAGAGGTGCGTCTTTCCTAAGTCCGCGTCCGTCCAAGCGGGCCTGACATCGCGTCTGCCTTATGGAAGATCAGTCGCGTTTCCATTGCCAAAAGACGCACCCTATGGAAGTCGCGTCTTTAAAGCAGTACCATCTCTGCTTTTCAAAAAAGAACCAGCGTTCAGTCCCTGCTTCTGTAAATCAGTTCAAACAGTACACTGGCACGAGCAGGCGACCAACCACTCCTGGCTTAAAGCACCCCCTTGACGGACTTAAAAGCAATCGGGGAGGTTTAGACTGTGTATCTAGACACTCGACGCGATCAACTCTGGTGGCTTCAAAGAGTTCAACAGTACACTCATGAAGACCAACTCCAGATAAGATCGAACCCGGAGCATTAACAGTCCAGCCATGAAGGTGAACTCAGCTAGAGTCCAAAGTATTTCGAAATCCGTCCTAGTTAACTGCGGAATATCAAAAACTTTGGAGGGAGTTCTGTAGGCTGTCTAAAAGTCACTAAAAGACAAGCGATAAAGGCAGAGTCTCAAGTTCTAGACGCGTTGGCTCGACACCCGCGTCTCAGCATCAAGGCGCGTTGGCTCGACACCCGCGTCTCAGCAACAAGGCGCGTTGGCTCGACACCCACGTCTCAGCATCAAGGCGCGTCTGCTCGACACCCGCGTCTCAGCAACAAGGCGCGTTGGCTCGACACCCTTGTTGGCCCAATGGCCTTCCACTCTAGTTTTGATGATGATCAACACTCATGTAGTTATGTTTACTAATATTCTTGTGTTTCTAAGTTTCAGATCATTAACAGGATATTAGTTGGTGATTAGCTTCAACAAGATGTTTAGAAGCTTATCATGATGATTCCGGTGCCAAAGCTTAAAGATCATACCTTTGCACTTGGAGAATCACGGAGTTTTGGAGCAAGTCTACTTGAAGATGAAGATCATCAAGAAGACTTAGGTATCTAGTTTAGATTATGAGTTTTGATCCATGTGTAAAGCTTAGTTTAGTTGATATGCTCAAGTGCACAAAACACACACGTTTTATGATTTGGTATTTGGTTTTCATGAATAATAGATCAAAACAAGTTTACATATGTTATATGTATAGTAGATGTTTTCTATTTATACATACATGCTTTAACTTGGTAAACAAACTTATTTTGACTATCCTATTCATGTTTTGGAAAATCAAGTTTGACAAAAATACAGGATTTGTTTTTGATAATTTGCAAGACACAAAAATGAATTGATATGTTGATATATTGTCTTGAAATTTTTATCACAGGTTTATGTTTCAATATAAAATGACAAAACAATTTTTATGGAATTTTCAGAAAAGATAAAAGATTTTTTATAAAATATTTTTTCCAAAAATTCTGACCTTGATTTGTGCTGACAGGCTGGTCGGTCGACCGTGTCGGTCGACCGCACCAAAGGCCGGTCGACCGACCCGGTCGACCGACGTGCACAGACGTGCACGTCTGTTAGGCACAGATCCGGTCGACCGGTCGGTCGACCGATGTGAGAGTTCTGCTCTCTGGAAGTTTTCCGGTCGACCGGCCGGTCGACCGGTAGTGCCCAACGGTCACTTTTCTGACCGTTGGCGGTCGACCGGCCGGTCGACCGGTGGCTGTCAGAATTGCCACATCAGCCTAACTGCTAGTTTTCTGGTTTGGCCTATATAAACCCTATTCATTTAGGATTTTGGCTAAGGTTTTTTAAGAGGAAAAATTCTGGTTTTCAGTAGAGTTTAAAAGAGTTTTAAAAAGAGTTTTTGTGCTTTAAACTTCTAATCTTTATTGTTTTGGGTTTTTGGAAAAATCAAAGAAATAGGAATTTGGGATATTTGTATTGGTTTTCATTCTCCATCTTTTACAAGAATTTCCCAAGTGTTTTCTTTGTTGCTTGTTTTCCAAAAACACCTAGTTTCCACACTTGAGCTATCTTCTATCCTAAACTATTAGGATCTTGTTTTGTGGAAAAGTAAAAGAGAAAAGAAAGAGAAAGAAAAGAGAAGTGTTTGAGGTTGTTGTTGTAAACCTTTGAGTTGTAACCACCCTTTTATTTGTGAATCCCTCTTCGGTAGGGTGATCGGGTGATTGGTTTGTGAGCCTCTTAGGTAGAGGTATTTGTGGTAGTTGGCTACGGGCCGTATCCCTCTTCGGTAGAGGTGGATTGTGGTTGTATAGCCTCGGTGGCTTTGTAATTTGAGAGAGGAGTTTGGTACTCCTATAGTGGATTGGGAAATCCTACACGGTGGTGTAGGCGGGATGTAGAGCTAGGGGCTCGAACCTCGAAACACATCTTGGTCTTTGCGTTTGATCCAATTTCTCTCAACTCTACTCTTTTTACATTTGTGCAAGCATCATCCATTCATATCATCATATATACTTGTTTGTGTTTTTGAGCATTGTTTCATATTGCCTTGCATATATTTCTATTGCAATTCATCTATACTTGCTTGGCTTAATTGTGTGCATTGTATTGCTATATCCTTGATTGCTTGGATTGCTTGTGTGTGTGTTTCATCATAGCATTTCATTCTTTACTTGTTCGATCATATCTCATACAACACGGTTGCATTGCGCACCTCTAACCATTCAAGGGGAATTGGGAGGAAGGAGTTCAGAACCTCGAAAGGGGTATTCGGCTCTTAGTCGTGTTTTGAGAGATCATTGCATCACTCATATTCACTTAAGTTTAAAAAGATCATTAGATTAGCATTTACACCTATTCACCCCCCCTCTAGGTGTATTTCAATTGGTATCAGAGCTAGTGCTCCTGATATTAGGCTTAACATCCTAGGAGTGATCCATTTGCTTGCTAATCTCATTTGCATTTGTTTGTTTGCACATTCATATATAGTTTACCATGGACTTCATGACCCCTCCTAGCTTTGACCCTTCCAACATTGATGTTTGGAAGTATAGGATGTCCATGTACCTAAAGACCCTAGGTTTGCATGTTTTCCTTGCGGCCACCAAGAGATGTTATCTTGGTGATTGCAATCATATAGGGGCCAATGCACTAGCCCTAGAGGCTATTAGAAGCACATTACCTAAAGATTATCTTATGTGTGTTCTAATCTTGATTCCGCTTTTGCAGTGTGGAACAAGTTGACAACAACCACCACCACCTCCGAGCTTCAAGCACAAATCCGACAAGAAGAGGAGACTAGTGGAGAGTCCGAATCACAATGCTACATGGTCCAAGGGAATACTCCCTTGAGGTACAATCGGAAACCCACTTAGATAGTGATGATGCTAGTTCTTCATGTGATGATATTGTTGATCCCCATGCCTTAAATGAAGAACATCTATTGTTTGTGAAAAATTAATAGAAAAATATAAGATTTTGAAAAAGAAAAGTCTAAAAATTGAAAAAGAAATATTTTTTTGCATTCTAGACTTGACATTGTTTTGCAAGAGAAAGAGGAGGTTTCTAATGAAAGGGACTCATTGAAATCTCAACTTGATCTTGCACTTAAAGAAAATAACTTTTTGAAAAATAAAAATGATTGCCATGTTCTTTTGAAGAAAAATGATACGTTAACTTCAAGAGTTGAATGTGTTTTAAAAGAAATGATTCTTTGAAAAGAGAAATTGAGTTCATTTCGAAAGAATTAGAAATTTGTTTGAATAAGAATAATTCTTTGAAAATGATATGTCTTCTCATGTTTGCCATGCTAGGGTAGTATCACACACTTCACCTATTGCATGCCACACCTCTTCTTCTATCAACAATGATATATCCATGCTTAAGAAGAAGGTAGATTGTTTGGGCTCCACTATGAGCCAATGTGCCATGAACCATACACGGTTGGAAACTTTGCTTCGAAAGAAACAAGTTCCATCTTTTATGCATGCACACCCTCCACGGCATACACATGCTCCTCACGGACACCATCACACGTATGCTCATGTGTACACTTGTACACATTGTGGTCGAAAAGGCCATCTAGCTAAATTTTGCTTTGATAGACTACATACTACAAATTTAGCTAAGAAATATGTTTGGGTTAGAAATGAGACTAACCCCCATGGACCCAAAAGACAATGGGTACCAAAGACCACACCTCCAATTTTTGATGTAGGTGAGGGCTCTCACATGACGTGAGAGTGTTGACACCTTGGAGTGGATGCGTTCCGGACTTAAAGGAAATTATATGGATGCATCACTTTCAAGGGAAGAGTTTGGTGGGAGGACCACCTTATTTTGGAGAATTAGAGAAGTGCCCTCATCGGTTTTGGTATAAATCTCTAACTCTCATATTTTTTTGTTTACATGCTTTTATGATTCATTATTTATAGCATGTCTCATTTGTTTAAAACATTTTTGATGTCTTTGGATTAGTGTGTAAATTCCATGATTATTAGATCCATGACATACATGTATAGTATTTGAGACACATATGCTCACTTGAATTCATATTTAGTGTTCTCACTTTTTTTAAACTATAATGTACATCATGAATCTAATACATGTGAATTTACATAATAATCATGTTTTAGTTTTATCATGATGATTTTTATCTTGTTTTGATGCTTCATGTTAAGATTACTTGTTTAGATGTTAGTTTTCATTAAGACTAGGATTTATACTTGTACATATAGTGGGCTACAAATAAATCTATATATGTTGAGAGATTGAATGCTTATTTGAACCCATTAGATGTGCTAGTATAGTCTAGTTTTGATGATTCATACATTTTAAACTTGTATTCCCATTTTTGAATTTGTTTTGATAAATATGTGTTTCATTTCATGTATATGTTTATTTTGCCAAAACATTAAGATATACATGTATAGCCCTTGAGTCATTTGCCTTCAACGCAAAATCTATTTATGGACTCAATTGTGTTTAGGGATATGTATGTATACTTAGTGTAGTGACAATTCATACATATACCATGAAATAAAATTTGATTGTTTAATGAAAATTTGATTTTTCATGTTTGATGTATTTATGTTTAACTTCATGTATATGTCTATCTAGTTCAAACTAATCTTATACATATACATCCTTTTTGAGCCACGTGCTTTCATGCTCTACTCTTAGTGGACTCGTTGAGTTTTGGATATGTATGTATATGTTAGCTTGCATTAGACATACATATGCCTTGAAGATTAAATAAGTAGTTTTATATGATTTTTCATGTTTTTTTTTTGATAGAATTATGTTTTAAAGAATAATTGAGCTTAATGAAATATTTTTCATGATTTTGATCTTCACATATTATTTGTACACTCATATCTATTGCTCATGTTTTGTTTCTCATGAGTTATGCTTTATTGATTAGAGTGATGATTATCATGTGATTTTCATGCTTTATGAAAAATAACTTTGTTTTATTCCTTACTTGAAGGACTTCGTACTAGTTAACAAGTTTTTCCATTTAACTAGTTGCGGTGTTCTTCATTTTGGTAGAGATTTTCAAACAAACCATATTTTCAATCTATTTTTGAAAACCCCTACCATCAAAGGGCGGTAGGATGGGAGATCATGTCCATGTATGCCCTAAATTGAAAATCTTTAAAACTTGAATTATGATTGGGTGGTAGATGATATGAGATATACACATGCTTTTATTGTTATGTCAATTGGTATCATTGAACTTTTTCAATTGGTATCATTTTGACCTTTTGTATACTCATATGTTATATTGTGTATGTTGTTTTCATTTGTATCATCTATTGGTGATTGATACTCATTCCATTTCATACACATATACTTGTTTATTTGTGCCTACTATATTCCTATATCTTAGAGCACAAATAGTTGTTTATGCTAGTGCTGAGTTTCAATTTGTTTCAATTGACTACTTTTAAATTGGTATTTGTACTCCCACTCTTTATGATTAAAGTTGTTATTTTAATTATATGATATCAACATCAAATTTGGTTAAATATATTTAAAATGAATAATTCTTACAATTGGTATCAATGTTTCTATGTAAAATCTTTAAATTGGTAAAATTTTTACAATTGGTATCATATTTGAGAAATTCAAAATTTGGTATGTTTAATTACAATTGGTATCTAAAAAAAAAAAAAAATTTGTTTTAAAGAAATATTCAAAGTTTGATTTGTATTTCCTATATGCAAGGAGAGCTTAACATCTCTCTTACATATAGATTCATGTTGAGTATATTATAAATTGAGGAGATTGACAACTCTTCGTTATATGATATACGTGTGTAAGGGGAGCTTCACATCTCCTCTTATGCATTACATAATATGTGTTATGTGAATTGGGGCTTGTCATCCCTTCTTCATGTAATGCATATGTGTAGGGAAGCTAACTTAGCGTCTTCCTCTTCATGAATGTATATAGCATATAACATTTATTGATGTTTGTTTATTGGTATCAAGATGCTTCATTGACATATTTTCAATTGATATCACGTTTTTAAAGTCACCCCTTATTGACTTTGTTTTTTCTGTTTTAGACAAAAAGGGGAGAACTTTGTTTGTATTGTTTTGGTTGACAAAAAGGGGAAGTAAGATTTTTACCCCTCATTTTATTTATGGTTTTTTGATTATTCACCCCTTTGTTGATGATTGACAAAAAGGGGGAGAAGAATTTGAGTTTTGTTTTTTTATATATGCATAATTGTGTTTTTGCATATACTAAGTTCATGCATAGCAAATAAATAATAAGATATGATGCATGCTTTTGTTTAGTATCATGTGCTTTCATTGCATATATATTATGTTTATTGTGATGCATGAGTTTAGGGGGAGCCTTCTTTGAAGCTTAACTTTAATCCATGCATATATAACTCCATGAGTTTTGTCATCATCAAAAAGGGGGAGATTGTTGGCCCAATGGCCTTCCACTCTAGTTTTGATGATGATCAACACTCATGTAGTTATGTTTACTAATATTCTTGTGTTTCTAAGTTTTAGATCATTAACAGGATATTAGTTGGTGATTAGCTTCAACAAGATGTTTAGAAGCTTATCATGATGATTCCGGTGCCAAAGCTTAAAGATCATACCTTTGCACTTGGAGAATCACGGAGTTTTGGAGCAAGTCTACTTGAAGATGAAGATCATCAAGAAGACTTAGGTATCTAGTTTAGATTATGAGTTTTAGATCCATGTGTAAGCTTAGTTTAGTTGATATGCTCAAGTGCACAAAACACACACGTTTTTGATTTGGTATTTGGTTTTCATGAATAATAGATCAAAACAAGTTTACATATGTTATATGTATAGTAGATGTTTTCTATTTATACATACATGCTTTAACTTGGTAAACAAACTTATTTTGACTATCCTATTCATGTTTTGAAAAAATCAAGTTTGACAAAAGTACAGGATTTGTTTTTGATAAAATTTACAAGACACAAAAATGAATTGATATGTTGATATATTGTCTTGAAATTTTTATCACAGGTTTATGTTTCAATATAAAATGATAAAATAATTTTTATGGAATTTTCAGAAAGATAAAAGATTTTTATAAAATATTTTTTCCAAAAATTCTGACCTTGATTTGTGCTGACAGGCTGGTCGGTCGACCGTGTCGGTCGACGCGCACCAAGGGGCCGGTCGACCGACCCGGTCGACCGACGTGCACAGACGTGCACGTCTGTTAGGCACAAATCCGGTCGACCGGGTCGGTCGACCGATGTGAGAGTTCTGCTCTCTGGAAGTTTTCGGTCGACCGGGCCGGTCGACGGTAGTGCCCAACGGTCACTTTTCTGACCGTTGGCGGTCGACCGGGCCGGTCGACCGGTGGCTGTCAGAATTGCCACATCAGCCTAACGGCTAGTTTTCTGGTTTGGCCTATATAAACCCTATTCATTTGGGATTTTGGCTAAGGTTTTTTAAGAGGAAAAATTCTGGTTTTCAGTAGAGTTTAAAAGAGTTTTAAAAAGAGTTTTTGTGCTTTAAACTTCTAATCTTTATTGTTTTGGGTTTTTGGAAAAATCAAAGAAATAGGAATTTGGGATATTTGTATTGGTTTTCATTCTCCATCTTTTACAAGAATTTCCCAAGTGTTTTCTTTGTTGCTTGTTTTCCAAAAACACCTAGTTTCCACACTTGAGCTATCTTCTATCCTAAACTATTAGGATCTTTGTTTTGTGGAAAAGTAAAAGAGAAAAGAAAAGAGAAAGAAAAGAGAAGTGTTTGAGGTTGTTGTTGTAACCTTTTGAGTTGTAACCACCCTTTTATTTGTGATCCCTCTTCGGTAGAGGTGATCGGGTGATTGGTTTTGTGAGCCTCTTAGGTAGAGGTATTTGTGGTAGTTGGCTACGGGCCGTATCCCTCTTCGTAGAGGTGGATTGTGGTTGTATAGTCTCGGTGGCTTTGTAAGTTGAGAGAGGAGTTTGGTACTCCTATAGTGGATTGGGAATCCTACACGGTGGTGTAGGCGGGGATGTAGAGCTAGGGGCTCGAACCTCGAAACACATCTTGGTCTTTGCGTTTGATCCAATTTCTCTCAACTCTACTCTTTTTACATTTGTGCAAGCATCATCCATTCATATCATCATATATACTTGTTTGTGTTTTGAGCATTGTTTCATATTGCCTTGCATATATTTCTATTGCAATTCATCTATACTTGCTTGGCTTAATTGTGTGCATTGTATTGCTATATCCTTGATTGCTTGGATTGCTTGTGTGTGTGTTTCATCATAGCATTTCATTCTTTACTTGTTCGATCATATCTCATACAACACGGTTGCATTGCGCACCTCTAACCCATTCAAGGGGAATTGGGAGGAAGGAGTTCAGAACCTCGAAAGGGGTATTCGGCTCTTAGTCGTGTTTTGAGAGATCATTGCATCACTCATATTCACTTAAGTTTAAAAAGATCATTAGATTAGCATTTCACCTATTCACCCCCCCTCTAGGTGTATTTCACCCGTGTCTCAGCATCAAGGCGTGTTGGCTCGACACCGCGTCTCAGCATCAAGGCGCGTGGGTCTAAACCCGCGCCTCAGTTGTAGCCACCCGGATTACGGGGCCAGTCACCGCACAAGTAGCGGGAAGTGGCCCCTCATCGTGGAGCGTTTGTAGGGGGCAGGTTCACCCCTGGGACCTCTATAAATAGCCTTGTTTGCATCAACAAGGGGGGCGGTAAAAAAAAAAAGAAAGATCGGGCATCGACGATCGACAGGGCGACTATCATCACAGGCATCTATGAGATCATCAACAAAGAGAGAGAGAAGACTCTTCGTCAAGCTTGCTGCGTACGAGCTGCTCTTCACCTATCTTCTCTTTGAGAGTTTTGGTAGACAGAGCTGTGTTACTCTTTCTACCAGCCAGAGAGAAGATCCCCCGACGGTCCCAACGGTCATCTGGTCAACGGAGAACAAGACTCACTCTCCACCGCCACACGAAGAACCCAGCTTTAAACAAAGGGGAGATTCAAGACTCAACATCTTCCCTCCCTTGTAGTCGGAGCATTAGTCCGTTGTAATCTTTTAACTGATTCAAGAAACTTTACATCGAATTCTTCTACTCCGTACCGTACAGCAGACACACCACACATAATTATACATAGATACACATATATATACACACTCAATTTAAATGCATAAAATCACATCACTCACGCACATACCCATGCATGCAAACAAACTTAAAACACAAACACACCCAATAATATGCACATAATATATGAAAATACACAAGTAACCATATTATATACACTAAACACACACTTATTAACACTTAATATAAAATGAAAAAAGAAGGAAATAGAGAACTCACCTACACTGAGAAGCTTGGCCATGGGGCAAGCTCGCAGCGATCTCCGATGACAGATTCGGTGATGGTGGAAGCCGCGGAGAGCGTCTACGGCCAAGAATAAAGATTTCAACAAAGAAGTTTTCAAAAACAAAGTCCATTACAAATCTCTCTTGCTTGATTCTTAGCTCCACTGATTTCAAAACTTTTCTCACCACAATCTCATGGCTCATATTCTTCTTGGTTACAAGATTCTATGGTTAGAGAATTGTGTTTATGAGCCTCATTTGGTGACCTTTCACATTTTTAATTGTTATTGAGAAGTGTTATAGAGGTTGAGGTCTCAATACAAGCTTGTGGGTTGGTCGATTGTAAGGTGTTATGGCACCAAGTGAGGGAACTTCGGGTCTAGTTCGTTCTTATAAGAACATGAGAAGCGATCTTGTGGATTGAGTTCTAGTAGAATCCTTCATTGCCATGAAGGCGGCGACGTAGAGTAAGTGGCTCAAACCTCGAAACAAACATCCATGTTTGCAATTGCTTTCTCTCACTCTCTTACACTAACTCACTCCTTACTATTGCATGCTACCATTCCTCTATTTCATATTGAAACTCACTCTTGTGTCATTATTACTTGTTTAATATTATTACTTGTTAGTTTGCTAGAAATAGTTTTCTATTCCGCATTATTTGTCATCATCCTATAGCTATCACCTATTCACCCCCCCCCCTCTAGGTGGTTTACAGGAACATGAAGACATTTAAGAAGAGTTATTTAAGTAGTTTTTATTTTTTTATTAGACTTTTATTTTTCTTTTTGTGAGACACTACTACTACACACGTGTCACCTTTTTTGTATAAACTATTGTAGCTTTTCCCCTTGAAATTAATGAATGGATTATTAAGTTATTAAGAGATTAAGAGCTTAATTGAGTTCTTTCGAATCTTCTGTGTGACACATAGAGTGTGAGAGAGATTCTCCTCGTTGTGAGCCCGAATCTAAATCTCCATGTGCGATGCTTGGAGTGGGTGAGCGACCACTTCAGTGTGAGGCTAGAATAATTTTTTATCATTTTTCCTAATTTTTCAAACACTAGATTAGTTTATCCTCAATTCCACCACCATTACTGGATTTTATAAAATAATGGAGTAGTACATAACACTTTGTAACTTTTTTTATGTATTCTTTTCTTTTTTTGATTGTGTTTACTCACATAAAAATATTTTTAAGCTTTAGCTCAAGTGATATCTTATAGATCTAAGTTATTTGGAGGCCCCAAGTTCAATTATTAGCGGGTGCAATATTATTTTTTACTTTATTCTCTCTTGTCATATTACATTTACGCCCACACTGAAATTCTTATTATATTTACATCCGCACTGAAAAAACTTCATGTGTCCATCACTGCCCACCACAAACCTATTTAATTTCTTTCCTAGTTTTTCAAAAATCCAACTTTTTGCTCTTCTATTATGTGTCAACTATCATGATATTCTCATCAGAAAAATCCCTAAACTATCAAATTTCCAATTTTACAGTTGTTTCCTCAGCTTGAGAATGGAGGATTAAGTCATTTTTGCATAGTTACTGATATATAATTGGAATTCCATGATATTGCAACACTTGTTCCTTGATCTGCTGTCAAATAACTGGTTAAGACTCTGTTAAGTAGACAGGTTACTCTCTTCATATTGTTAGAGATATCAATGACAACACGTGACTTATGTGAAACATGTGAGCCATGTGAAAGACACCCCTCATGAAAACAACCAGATCCTAAAATCTTTCCATGATTATAAGAACACATGGGACTCATGCGATTCATGCACCATGTGTTTCTCATTCTTTCTCTCAGTTAATGTTTTCCTATTGTATCTCCTAAATTAGTGTAAACATGTGACCAATATATGTATATATATACAATCAAGAACCATAGCTAATGGTATCTTATCTCTGCACAAATAGTGTTCTTCTTCTTATTCTTTATCTTGGTTCAGAGCAACTCCTGTACCATGTTGAGTATTTCCTCTTCATCTTCCCTTACCTCCATCCAAACACTTGCATCCATGGTTATTCCCAATCCCAACATTACTCACTTTCTAAATGTCAAACTCGACAAGGGAACTATCTACTGTGGCGTTCCCAGTTCCTTCCTCTTCTCAAGCTTCATGATCTCGAAGGCCTCGTCGACGGAATCTCTCCGTGTCTGGTCCAGTTCCTTCCTTCTAATGAGAAGGATGCTCAGCCCACTATTAATCCAAAATACACTCGCTGGATCAAGCTTGATCAGATGCTCTTATGTTGGCTTATCTCCTCACTCACTAAGGCTGTTCTTGCTCATGTAGTTGGCCTCACCATATCTCGTGAGGTGTGGTGCTCTTTGGAGCGAATCTTTGCATCACCCTCCAAAGCTAGAGTGTAGCAACTCAAATATCAGCTGCACACTGTCAAGATAGGCACCTCTTCTATGTCAAAGTACATCTAGTCTGTCAAGTCTATCGCGGACAATCTGGCGGCAGTGGCTAATCCATTTGCTGACTCTAATCTCGTCTCTACCTTGCTTAGTGGTCTGTCTCCCGAATATGACTCGTTCGTCACCTTTGTCAATACACAAGTCACCTTGTACTGTCAAAAGAATTCATCGGCCTTATTCTTAGCTAGGAGATTTATCATGGGCGTGCTATCACTTCACCAGACTCCACAACCCTCATGTCCCCTTCTCTTGTGGTTCATACTATTTCCCGCACTCCAAGCTACCATTCAGCTCCATCTTCTTTCCGTGGTCGTGGACGTGGCCGAAGCAGGAAGCGCAGTCGTGGTCGTGGACGTTCTTTCTTACCGCCACATCAATCCGCCAGTGGCCGACCTCAATGCTAGGTCTGCAATCATTTTAGCCATTATGCTAATCAATGCTACAATCATTATGATGATTTGGTTAGCCTAACTGCTTTTTTCTCCACTCTTTTGGAATAGTCCAGTCGATCCCAACTGGTATGTTGACTCCGGAGCCACTCATCACGTAACGGCTGACATTGCGAAACTGGCGGTTCCTTCAGAATATCAAGGACCGGACAGAGTTCGCATGGGTAAGGGACAGGTTTGCCTATCCGAGCTACTGGTGCTTCTTTATTGCGTTCTCCCGTTTCTTCGTTTGTCTTGAAAAACTTTTTACATGTTCCTGATATTACCAAAAATTTTCTGTTTGTTAGTCAATTTACTGCTGATAATAAAGTCCTTCTTGAATTTATCCCTGACTCTTGTTTTATCAAGGATCTCTCCACTCAGAAAACTCTACTACGGAGACAACTTAAGGATGGCCTGTATGTCTTTTCCTTGGGGAATCATAACTTCACTGCCTCTCCCCAGGCTCTTCTCGGTAGCGTGCATCTTCCTCAATCTAGCATGAGCGCCTAAGTTATCCCTCCACCAGAGTTGTCTCCAGTTTTTATCTCAGCATCAGCTTCCTTTCCTTCCTGACCATGCTGGTACCCCTCTCTGCATCCCTTGTCAGCAAGAGAAAAGTCACCGTCTCCCTTTTTCGTCATCTTTCACGATTGCTACTGCTCCTTTAGAGCTTATTCACTCTGATCTTTGGGGTCCGTCTCCTGTGTCTGCTGTAAGTGATCATCGCTATTAAATTAGCTTTGTAGACCACTACAGTAAGTATGCTTGACTTTATCCTTTAATAAATAAAAGTGATGCTTTCTCCATTTTTTTGAGTTCAAAGTTCATGTGAAATTTTTTTTTGGGCGTTCCATTAAAGCACTCCAACCTGATGGTGGTGGCGAGTTCATTAAATATAAACCTTACTTATCTTCTCTGGGTATTGCTCATCGCTTATCCTGTCCACACACTAGTGCCCAAACAGCACCGCAGAAAGAAAGCACCGCCACTTGTCAAGACCGGCCTCATTCTTCTGGCTCGGTCAAATATTCTATTCCATTACTAGCCTTAGGTTTTCAAATGTCCTCATTTCTCATCAATAGAATGCCCACCCCAGTCCTCCATAATCTATCTCCCTACCAGAAATTATTTTATAAAGCACCTGACTACCTTTCCTTACGAATTTTTAGTTGTGCTTGCTACCCTCATCTGTGGCCATATCAAACTCATAAGTTTAGTTTTCGGTCCAGTCAATGTGTCTTCTTAGGTTACTCAGCTTCGCATAAAGATTATCAATATTTGCATGTCCCCTCTGGTCATATTTACATCTCTCGAGATGTTGTGTTCGATGAATCTGTTACTCGTCTTATTCAAGAACTAGGTTGGGAGTTCTCATTAAAAGAGCTCGGCC
>JAVJIF010034527.1:27500-82500 GCA_038442645.1 Agave tequilana
AAGATTGGAATCTAGCACAAAGACACACGCTAAACATAATATCCGGCCTACCAGTCATTAAATACAACAAACTACCAATCATGCTTCTATATAATTTTACATTAACACACTTACCTTGGTCATCCTTATCAAGCTTGGTGGTGGTGGCCATGGGAGTGTTGCAAATTTTTGAGTCTACAAGCCCAAATTTCTTGATGAGTTCCTTGGAGTACTTGGCTTAACATATGAAAATCCCATCACGTATTTGCTTGATTTGGAGTCCAAGAAAATAGTTCAATTCACCCATCAATGACATCTCATTTGCATGCATTATTCAAACTCCTTACAAAGTAACTCATTAGTAGAACCAAAGATTATATCATCAACATTTATTTGAACTATAAGAATGTCACTACCAACATGTTTAGTAAATAATGTGGTGTCTACTTTGCCTTTAACAAAATCATTTGAAAGAAGAAAACTAGAAAGCCTTTCATACCAAGCTCTTGGAGCTTGTTTTAAACCATACAATGCTTTATCTAGTTTGAAAATAAAATTTGGCTGTTCATGATCCACAAAACCGGGAGGTTGTTCAACATAAACTTTCTCATCAATAAAACCATTTAAAAATGCACTTTTTACATCCATTTGAAAAAGTTTAAAATTTTTATAGGATGCATAAGCTAGTGTAATCCGTACGGCTTCTAGCCGTGCTACGGATGCAAAGGTCTCCTCAAAGTCGATTCCTTCAACTTGAGTGTAACCTTGGGCCACTGACCTAGCCTTATTCCTAATAACATTTCCTGACTCATCCAACTTGTTCCTAAAAATCTACTTAGTACCAATTATTGGTCTATCATGGGGTCTAGGAATAAGGTACCAAACTTGGTTGCGCTCAAATTAATTGAGCTCTTCTTGCATAGCAAGCAACCAATATGAGTCACCCTCGGCTTCGAGGATATTTTTGGGTTCAAAATGAGATATGAATGAATAAGTCCCACACAAATCATGGAGTTTGGAGCGAGTGGTTGCCCCTTTTGATACATCACCTATGATGAGATCTTTGGGATGATTTGAGGCGTATCTCCAATCTTTAGGAAGTGGTTGTGATTGTTCCACTTCATCCTTTTAAACTTCACCAATAGGTTCTTGCTTGTTTTATTGGATGGGTGAGTCCTTCAAGGATATTTTCTCCATATTCTCACCTAATGAGTCAATCTCTACAACATTCTCAACAATAGCATTAGATTCTTCAAATTTAACATACATAGATTCTTTAATAGTATGAGATGATTTATTGAATACTCTATATGCTTTGCTAGTACTAGAATAGCCAACAATGATTGCTTCATAAGCCTTAGCATCAAATTTACCCAAATTATCTGTGGTGTTCAAAACAAAACACTTGCATCCAAAAACTTTAAAGTATGAAACATTTGGTTTTCTTAAATGATAAATTTCAAAAGAGGTTTTGAAAGTATTTTTACACAAATAAATACGGTTGGATATGTAGCATGCGGTGTTTACGGCCTCGGCCCATAAGTATTGAGGGAGCCCATATTCATTTATCATAGTCCTAGCCATTTCTTGAAGAGTTCTATTCTTCCTCTCAACTACTCCATTTTGTTATGGAGTTCTAGGACATGACATTTCTTGCTTAATTCCCTTTTCATCACAATAAGTCATGAAGAGTTGGTTGACAAACTCACCACCTCTATCACTTCTTATCCTTAAAATCGAAAATCCTTTTTCTTTTTCAACCCTTTTTTGAAAAATCTTAAAATACGAAAAAGTTTGATCTTTATGTTCCAAAAAGAAAACCCAAGTGAAACGAGAGAAATCATCGATGAAAACAAAAACATATCACTTTCATTTAAGCTTTTAGTTTTAGTTGGTCCAAAAGATCCATGTGAATCAATTCTAATGGCCTAGATGACATGATATCCTTGATTGGTTTGCAAGAAGACTTAGTTTGTTTCCCAAGTTGGCACGCATCACAAATGCGGTCTTTTTCAAACTTCAAATAAGGAATACCCTTCACCAATTTCTTAGAATTAATTCTAGCAAGGTGATCAAAAGATGCATGGCCTAATCTTCTATGCCATAACCATGAAATCTCATCAAAAGCATTTAAACATTTTGTAGAGCAATCCAAATTAAGCATATCAATAATATAGACATTATTTTCACGAAATCCAGTGAGAATACAATCATTGGTTTTACAATAAAAATTTTGCAAGAAGATTCATCAAACACAACTTTGAGACCACGATCACATAGTTAACTAATACTAAGCAAATTATGTTTAAGCCCATCAACAAGAACTACATTTTCAATTAAATGAGATGCACCAATCTTAATGTTACCTATACCGATGATGGTGCCCTTGGAGTTATCTACGAAGGTTACGGTGCCACCTTCAACGTACCTTGATAGGGTTATAAAATTGTTGATGTCCCATGTCATATGCCTTAAACAACCACTATCAAGGTACCACCGCTCCTTACGTCTGTAACACCCCGTTCCTGGAATACGTACGTAGATACGTATTCTGATTTTTCTAGCATATTTCTTTGATTTATCTTTATTTGTTTTTGTTTTATGAGTATTAGTGTGATTGTTTTGTGTTGGACTTGGATTCGTGGACTCGGAGTCAGCTCTAGTCTGAATCGGGGGCCCGAACCTAGTGCTTCGCTCGATTTGGCCTTTCTGCTAATCCGATTTGACCGATTTTAGTTTTAAACATTGTTTTCCAATATTTTAGATTTTTCATGATTTTCTGGAATTTTTCAGAATTATTTGCAAAATCTCCAAAACCGGTGTCGGTCGGTATCGCTGACTGATTCCCGGATTTTTTAATTTCCAAATGGGATTGAATTTTCAGAAACGGCTTTCACAGTACATCTTAGAATATCATTTTCTATCTAAATTCATTTTTCAAGATTTTTCAGAATTTATCGAAAATCCACCAGTTTTGGCGTCGACCGGTACCGCCGGAAGATTCCAGGATTTTTAATTTAAAATCTACATTGAATTTCTCAAATCTAATTTCATCGGGCATCTTAAAATATTATTTTCTATTTTTGAGAATTTTTCGGAACGTTTCTGAAACAGTCAAATTTTCGCCTTATTTAAATAATAATATTTTTTACCGGCGATTTCTTATCGGACTTTTCCATCCTCTACTCTCCTACTTTATACTACAGAAATTTTAATAAATAAAATGGATAATAATAAATTTTTTAAATATTTTATTTCTTTTAATTTCTTATTTTTCTCAATTTTCTTACTTTTATTTCATTTTCTTTTATTATCATTAATTCCTCCCCCTTAATTACCGGCTTAATCCTCGCCCGCTGTCGCCCGCCGCCGCCCGACAGCCATGGGATGCCGCAGCCCTATCTCCATCCCCTAAGCCATCAAATCTCCTCCCCCTCATCATCTATTAAACCACCATCATCCATTTTCAACAAAAATCCAAAGAAAAAGGGAAGAAAACAACTTCATCTTCCTCCTCCAAACAAACCCACTCACGCACCCCTTACCACCGCCGTCTCCACCTTCACCACCACCACCTCCGGCCACTTCTAAAATACCCAATCAACTCCCCAACACCTCCTCTTCACACTACCATCTTCTTCAACCTCCAACAACCTTCCTCCTCCTCCAATTTCAACAAAAACCCATCAACCTTCTTCCTTCTCTTTTCCAAAATTCAACCTCATCTCCACCAAATTCTTCATTCCAACTAACCAACAACATCTCCTCTTCCTTCTCTACTTCCCCACAACTTCCAATCATAACCACAACCACCACAACAACCACCACCACCATCTTCCACCACCACCAAAAAAACCCAACAACAACAACAAAAACAAAGCAACTCCTCCTCTCCCCGTGGGGGAGACTCGCGCGCGCGCCCCAGCTCACCGGCGGCGGCGCCGCCGCCGCCGCCCGGCCGCCGGCGGCGGTGGCAGCCGGCCGATGGCCATCCTCCTCCTCCTCCTTCTCTTTCTTTCTTTCTTTCTTCCTTCTTTTCTTATTTTATTCCTTTCATTCAAACTTCAATCATTCCCTAAATAAACATATACTTCTCTCATTCCAAAAATATCCCTCCCTTCATTCCTTTATTTACTCCCCTATATTTACAACTCTACCCCCTTCCATTTTAATTTCTATTTCCTTTTAAAAACACTATTTTCTCTCTCTTATTCTCTCTCTTTTTCCTACAATCTTCTCTCTCCTCTCTCATTCCCTCTCTAATAATTTTTATAAATATTTATAAATATATATTTCAATATATGTAATTACGGGCTAGTGGATTCTCGTGCGGGTCGCCGATTTTCTGGACTTTAACCGGTATTTTCCTCCCGTTTCAGGCGAGTGCTTATTACTAAATTAAAAATAATTACCCTTGTATTTATAATATGATATTGACATGTGGATGTTTTAATATGCCTAATACTTGCTATGATAATTTTTAGTACATGACTCCATGCTATATTTAACACCGGTATTTGTCACGCTATACTTGACCCGGTATTTGCCATGCTATATTTGACCCAGTATTTGCCATGCTATATTTGACCCGGTAATTGCCATGCTATATTTAATACCGATAATTGCCATACCATATTTAATATCGTTAGTTGCCATGCTATAGTAATACCGTTAATTGCCATGCTATATTTAACACCGTTAATTGTCATGCTATATTTGACACTTGATATGTGACACCGGTATATGACATGCTATATTTACCACCTGATATATATATAACACCTGATACCTGACACCTGGCACCTGTATTACCTGGCATATTCATGATTATTATGTGACCGGACATCTGGCACTCCTGTATCTCCTGTACTCCTGTATCTCCTGAGCTCCTGTACTCCTGAACCCCTGAAATAGGGAGGCTCCTGACATTACTCCTGATATTATACTCCTGATATTATACTCCTGTTAACTCCTGTAGTTGGATAATCATGATTACACTATATACACTTGTGGACATTATCTTTAAACAACATGTATAATAAAATACTCAACTTTCACTGGGTGGGGGAAACTGATGGACACCGGTTGATGTCATATTTATAATGGTATCTGAAGTGTCGTGTGGGGCGCGTAATGATAAGTCCCCGGAAGCAGTAGCCTGAATCTGAAGTGTCGTGTGGGGCGCGTAATGATAAGTCCCCGGAAGCAGTAGCCTGTACTCCTGAGCATAGTCCCTAGCTGAGATGGGGCCCACTATAAATATGAGCCATCAGATTTATCAGTTTCCAAATAATAACTCATCTTATTCATAAGTGGATGTATGTGTGCCGGTTAGCACATACAAAAGCATATGAATCGGATGAATAACATAAAACAACCAAACAGTAGTAATGTTAGAACGTGTGATATTTGGTCTCTCCTTTGTTCGGGTCCTGATACTCACATATCAGACTCGGGTAAGTTCTACAGAGTGCGAACTCTAGTATGGACTATCAGTGATGTGAGACACTGGTAGGGAGGCGATTAAAATATCAGATGGTACTGACTATTACTGCTGGATTATTTAAAATGCTATACTTTTATATTCTCCAGTTTCAGTATTATGTTCTGAGTCGACACCCTGCATTATGACATGATATATGTGGCACAAGGATTATTACTGACACACCTTAGTTCTGTTACTCTGAGGGCAACTCAAGTTGTATAAATTCAGATGATGGTGACATCGGATATGTGGTATATAGATAAGGGTTTCCTTATTTGGATTATCCCCTTGACGTATCACTCCATGAATCCATTATCCGAGCTTATACAACTAGAATTGTCCATACTTATATTTATCGCGTATTTATCACATTTGCCATATTTTATCGCATGATTATATGCACCTATGCTCTCTATACCATTTCCATGCATGTTTTCCGATTCAGATTTACTGATATACATGTATTTACTTAATCTCAGATTTACTGTCATTTTCCTTTTATTACTTGTCATTTCCTGTACCTGCATGCCTGGACCACGTCACCTGATCATGTACACGTGTGCCTCTTATGCACGCCATCTGGCTTTATTCTTTGTACTCGCTGGGGTTGCTAACAACCCTGGATTCTCATGTCCAGTTCCTAGAGTCTGGACCGTGGCGGCCTTGCTGTACTTGATCAGAGTGGCGCAGCGGGAGCGTGGATTATCAGTGGCCCATCCGGACTCTCCTTCTTCTAGCCTCTCCTCGATCGGCTCGCGAGATCTCATCTTGCCACTCGTGAGTACTTTCCAGTATTTCATATTGTGCATCCTGCTTTTATGCTTCCTAGTGATCATATATTCTTCAGATATTATATCATGCCTTGTGATAACTGTGTACTGGTGTTATTATTGTTGGATTGTATATTACCACTGTGCTTCCGTACTCTGACCCCTGCCTGTATTGATGCTTAGCGTATATATGTTAGGGTATTCCCGACCTTCGTATATACGCTGCAGTAACGTCTCCGTACCCTCCGGATCGGGGCGTTACAGGGTGGTATCAGAGCCTAGGCTCTCACATCCTCGGTACAATGCATGAGTCGTGGTTATATGATTGGTAGTCAAAAGTGCATTTTTATCATCATATTTACCATCACATTTTCATATTTATTCATTTAATTCTGCACATTTATTAATAATTTGTAATTTATTTTGTGCAGGCCTCGAATAATTATTTTTATAATAAATAAAGCCTAAAGAGCCCAAAAGCCCAGATCCAAGCCCATGTTTGAAGCCCAGGTGAAAAAGCGCAAATACAAAGAGTCAAAATGCAAATACAAGGGCTAAAAGTTGCAATTATCAGAGATTAGGGAAGGGTAGACTTCTATCCAACCCTAAACACCTGCAGGATCAGATTAAAAGGCCAAGATAAAGAAGAAATTCGCGGAGAGAAGATTTGAAGAAATCTGGATTAAGGGTAACTTGATTACCAAGTTACCTCGAAAATCCAGATTTAAAAGGCCAGGATTACAATTCCAGAGGCAGAAGCCCCCATGGACGGACCAGGAGAGGCCACGCGCCAAAGCGCGTGGCCAGAAGCCACTAGATTGCCGCGGAACCGCGGCAAAAGCCGCGGATCCGCGGCAATTTGACCTTATCCGGATTCCAAATTTTGTGGCCAGATTCGTCCGGGACTCTGTGGCATTCTGCATCTATAAATAGCACCTGCATTGCAACATACAGAGCGTCCAGAGGCGAGCCAAGGGCCAAAGTTAGGTTTTTTCTAGGGTTTCTTCCTTTGTAGTTAGATTTTCTTTTCTTTTTATTTTAAAGAGAGAGAGAGATGATTATATTGAGGGTGACACTGATGTATCTTCTCTTCTCTGCCATGGATTAAAGCAATAAAGGTATTATTTTGTTTTGTTTCTTATTTCTATGTTTTACTTTTATTCTTGTTTTCTATTTCTTTTTCTCTTTTCATCTCTGTGATTGGTGATGAGCATGCAAGCGATTACCGAACCATAAGTATACCGAAGATCGGGGTTCCAACGATATTCCATGGCGATGTTCTCCTCCTCGAGGCGTATCAACTCATGCTTGCCCAAGGCTTGATGACCTAATGCGACAACGGACTGAGTTCGATCCCAAGGTTCATACGTTCAACGCCTCCGAAAAACGGTAGAAAGTATTAGGTTTTCACTTATTTTCTCCAACTCAAGTAAGTTTTCTTTTCTTCTTTTTTATTTCTTTTTTGTAGATTAAATCCATCTCTCTCCATATTCTTTTCTTCGATCCATTGTAAATACCACAACTCATTGTAAATACCATCGTGACTAACAAAATAACTAAAAAAGATAAATTTTTAGAGTATAACTTGCTTAACGCTTCTATCGCAGTCCCTCCTTGAGGATCACGACCCGCATAGCCCTGCTACCGCGGATTAGAACTGATTCCTCGCACGATCTATTCTTAAATCTAATATTCATTATTTTCTGTGCAGGAAAAATCAGTCAACAAATTGGCGCCGTTGCCGGGGAGGGACGGTAAGTTATTCTCTAATAAAAAATATTTTTTTTTATTAACTTATTCTTTATTCTTTTCTGTTGCAGGTTACAGGTGAAGAAACAGGATTTTTGCAACTGCAGTAACATATAAGTGGACCTGGGCCTCTGCTCCAGAAAGCAGAGCCCAGGATCCCTCCAAATTGCCGCAGAAACGCGGCCAAAGCCGCGGATCTGCGGCAAAGAGGAGAGCACTACTAATCAGTTTTCTGCAGGGTCTCTGATTCTGCAAAATAATTCTGCTGCATTACTTAATTTCCTGTATTATTCACCCTATACCTGCTTAATAAGTCAACAGTAAAAAATTGGTTGTAATCGTTAAAAATTGATTAGACGTTTGCATATTAGGCACGTGTCTTTTCAATTATTTTTATTTACTGTTGAAGAGTGCTGGAAAGGCAAGGTACGTACGCATTGCATGTAGAATAGGATTCATCTCTTGGTTGATTTTCTGCTTTGAGTGATTCTTATCTATTTATCTTGTACACTTGCACTAATTCATCTTAAGGGCATAACCCATTAACAAGATAAGGTGGGGATTTCATCACCCTTCCTTAGCCCAAAAATCATATCCCGAGCACTCACTAACCCAAGCCTAACTTAAAAATTAGTAGACGTTGGCCCTAGGGACATCTCGGACTCAATAGGAGATTATCCTAAGGGGGAACGGTGTTGGAAGTTGACTCCTGCCAAATCAGTGTCTAGGAAGGGGATTGAGGGCCGAAAGCCCGAAGTGCGGTGGTTATTTAATTAAGGAACGTCTTTGACGGAAAACCTCCCACCACTTTTGCCCTGACCTGGCTGATTAACTTGTGGTCAAAGTCTGCACCCAACCTCCTGTGGACGGTCTAACCAGTTAGGAGTCGTCTAGGTCATAGGTCTACCCTAACTTAGGTTAAAATTTTTCTTTTTTTTGTTTGTTTATTTGTTTGTTGTGTTTGTGTTGGTGTGATATGGCATATAAGAATAATTCCAATTTTAATCCATATTACACCCCTAACTATTATTCGGATATTACCAACCCGGCATACCCTAACTTTGACCAATCTAGTGTGCCGGAATGGTCTTATCCGAATGAATATAACCCACACACTCCATCTTATGACTATAATCTTCATAATAATTTCAACTCGTCACAGAGTTCATGGGGTTTCGAGTCCCCCGAGTCTAATTCTCAACCAAATTGTCCTCCATATCCATCTAGTCCACATTTTTCCCAAAATTCATACTCAGATCCACCCATTCAGAATAGAACTCCATCTATCTTGGAAATGATGAGTAGGAATGAGTCCAAGCAAAAATCACCATCAATTTTAGACATGATGATACGTGAGTCCACCGACTCACAAATTTATCACGATTACCCGTCCTATTTTCAAGTCCAATCAGAATATGATCCACCTATCGACTATGAAGGGATGCTAGCTGCCATGACTGAGGCTAAATTAGCCCGTGATCATGACATAGATTTGATGGTGGAATGCTTACACCGGCCGGCTGATTCTGATATCGATGACCACTTGATTAGAGCCGACGAACCAAGTTGCTTGGAACAACAAGTTTCTAATTCAGTACCATCTTGTGAACTTGCCGAAACTTCAAATTCTGATAATTTGGCAAGTTTTTCCTTTCCCGAATTAGAACTCGAATGTGACCTAGATTCTCAAATCTATGATCAAGTTCAAATTCCTGAATCATTATTGACTCCTGTTTTGTTACCCGACTTAGGTAATATTTTAGAGTCAGTTTTGATTCCCACATCTATCATTCCTGAACTTGAATCACCACCATTGAGTCACATTCCATTGTGGGAAGATGATTGTGGACTTGAGTTTCAATTTTTTGACTTGGACCCACTTCTCGAACTTAGCCCGACTCCTGAGCCCTTACTTGATTTGAGCTTCTTCCCTGAGTCAGTATTCGTTCCCGTACTTCCCATGTCCAAGTCAATCATTCCATCTTTTCATACTCCATTTTGGGACAAGGAGGTTGAGACAATTAACTCTGAAATTTATTATGAAATTTGGAAATTTGATGAGGTGGAAATTCTAAAAAATGATTATACATATATTTTAGTGGGTTATGTAAGGAAAGTTTCTGGTGGGTTCCACCAAATTATCTGTTATCTTGATTGGGCCGCATTTCGTGGACCAATTAGACCACCTCCGGAACCACCACCCTAAGGTAACTTCCGCCTTCCCTTGTTCTGTTTCATGCATATATGCATTCATTCATACATTGAGGACAATGCATGAGATAAGTGTGGGGGTGGGCTTTACTAACATACTAACATAGGTAGACACTAACAAAATTTGCTACAAAATTTGCTAACAAAATTTGCTACAAAATTTGCTAATACAAAAAAATTTTTAAAAAAAAAAAAAAATGTTATAAAAAGGAAATATTTTGACTTATTTTTTTGAAAGAAATCTAAGTTAGTTTTAAGGATTAGGAAAATCATGATTAGGATTTCTAAAAACTTGGTCAAAATAAATAAATTGTTTAATTTTTAGGTATAGGAGAGAAATTGAATAAATAATTAGTCTTGATTTTTACCTTAATGAAATGTGCATACCAAATGCATATCTAGGATTCTAAGACAAAGACCTTGTGCCTCATAAAAAAAATAATAATAAAAAAAAAGAAAAAAAATAATTCACCAATTAAGCTGATACATGTGCCTCAAGAAGCATAAGTATTCATGCCTAAAGGTGAGTAAATAAAATAAAGTCCTTAGTTTTGGGCCTAATTCACTCGAATTTGAGTCCGCGGGGTGTTTTCTCACTTGGTGCCCTAAAGCCGACTGGTTTGGGAGCCACCGACTTTAAGTTCGCTACATGGGTGGATTAGAAAAGTCCGAGGGACTAAGGAAAAATTACTTAAATGTACTAACAAATCTAATAATCAATTAGTTAGGTATTAGGGCCTCAAGAAGCCTTGATACTTATACGAAAGAAAATTAGATGAGTTATACATGCCAAAAAAAATATATATATATATATATATTAACACATCTAATAGTCAATTAGTTAGGTATGAAGGCCTCAAGAAGCCTTCATACTTACACGAAAGAAAATTAGATGATGTTATAAAAATAATAAAGAGGCATGAGAGTCCAAGTTAAGGAATTCCTAGATTCACAAGGGTGCGTATGACTTTTGGTAACGAAAAAGACTATATTAGAAATTCAATTTTAATCCTTACCTAAAATGGATAACAATTTACTTTATAAAGACTAGGTTTGAAGAATGAATAAAAATGAGGATCCTAAAACTTATAGACTACTTAGTCTCTTCAATAATAATTCAAATATTTTCCTTTTTATGGATTTTGTGGGTGCAATCCGCTGAAAACCCTCACGAGACAACACTCGTCCTCTAGGGTAACCTAGAGGTTTAACGGCTTGTTGCACGTGCTAAGTGCAATCGTGATTCCTACGAAAGTGAGTTAGGTTAGATTAATTTTTCTTTTTTTTTTCTTTGTTTTTACTCGAGGACGAGCAAAAAGATAAGTGTGGGGGTGTGATTGGTAGTCAAAAGTGCATTTTTATCATCATATTTACCATCACATTTTCATATTTATTCATTTAATTCTGCACATTTATTAATAATTTGTAATTTATTTTGTGCAGGCCTCGAATAATTATTTTTATAATAAATAAAGCCTAAAGAGCCCAAAGCCCAGATCCAAGCCCATGTTTGAAGCCCAGGTGAAAAAGCGCAAATACAAAGAGTCAAAATGCAAATACAAGGGCTAAAAGTTGCAATTATCAGAGATTAGGGAAGGGTAGACTTCTATCCAACCCTAAACACCTGCAGGATCAGATTAAAAGGCCAAGATAAAGAAGAAATTCGCGGAGAGAAGATTTGAAGAAATCTGGATTAAGGGTAACTTGATTACCAAGTTACCTCGAAAATCCAGATTTAAAAGGCCAGGATTACAATTCCAGAGGCAGAAGCCCCCATGGACGGACCAGGAGAGGCCACGCGCCAAAGCGCGTGGCCAGAAGCCACTAGATTGCCGCGGAACCGCGGCAAAAGCCGCGGATCCGCGGCAATTTGACCTTATCCGGATTCCAAATTTTGTGGCCAGATTCGTCCGGACTCTGTGGCATTCTGCATCTATAAATAGCACCTGCATTGCAACATACAGAGCGTCCAGAGGCGAGCCAAGGGCCAAAGTTAGGTTTTTTCTAGGGTTTCTTCCTTTGTAGTTAGATTTTCTTTTCTTTTTATTTTAAAGAGAGAGAGAGATGATTATATTGAGGGTGACACTGATGTATCTTCTCTTCTCTGCCATGGATTAAAGCAATAAAGGTATTATTTTGTTTTGTTTCTTATTTCTATGTTTACTTTTATTCTTGTTTTCTATTTCTTTTTCTCTTTTCATCTCTGTGATTGGTGATGAGCATGCAAGCGATTACCGAACCATAAGTATACCGAAGATCGGGGTTCCAACGATATTCCATGGCGATGTTCTCCTCCTCGAGGCGTATCAACTCATGCTTGCCCAAGGCTTGATGACCTAATGCGACAACGGACTGAGTTCGATCCCAAGGTTCATACGTTCAACGCCTCCGAAAAACGGTAGAAAGTATTAGGTTTTCACTTATTTTCTCCAACTCAAGTAAGTTTTCTTTTCTTCTTTTTTATTTCTTTTTTGTAGATTAAATCCATCTCTCTCCATATTCTTTTCTTCGATCCATTGTAAATACCACAACTCATTGTAAATACCATCGTGACTAACAAATAACTAAAAAAGATAAATTTTTAGAGTATAACTTGCTTAACGCTTCTATCGCAGTCCCTCCTTGAGGATCACGACCCGCATAGCCCTGCTACCGCGGATTAGAACTGATTCCTCGCACGATCTATTCTTAAATCTAATATTCATTATTTTCTGTGCAGGAAAAATCAGTCAACATTATACAATCCAACTGCAAGTACAAAGTTGTCCATTCCCTCTTGATCGTCCTTTCCTTGATTCTTGAAATCTCTCCCATCCTTTTCCATTTCCAGTTCCTATCATTCTTATACCAACTCAAGATATGGATAGACTGGTAGGGTAGCAGCAAGACAGATGTAGTTCGCTATCATTATGTTCTGGTATTCTTAACTCTGGTGCATCACCTGGTCTTATATTGGATGATTCTTCGGCCTCTTATTCTATTCTTGTATATGTGGATACATCGCGGGGAAATCAGCACAACAAGTGGGGTAGTCATCACTCATATAATCAGACAGACCGTATCATTACATGAGGAACATCGGTATGGAATAGTATTTCAGATTTAGAGCTTCTGTCGGACAGAGTTAGGGAGACAGCATTCGGGACTCGTTTCGATTATTGTGATTCTTGATCGCGTTCCCAGAGCCACCAGCTTCTGGCAATTTTTATCGATTTGGTGGATTACGAACCCTGCTAGCCTCGCCAAGCGAGGGTTGTGTTCTAGTCACCCGCGGACCTAACCGGGTGTGGGCTTCGCTGCACCCTGGTGCTTAGCATTTAGCGTTGTGTTACGCGCTGGCTTCGCTGCGTGAGCTCCGCCAAGTGCGAGCCTCGCAGAGCGTTAGCTCCGCTGCACCCTAATGCTTAACACCCGAGATGTGCTACGCGATGGCCTTACCTAGGCTTGGTTCCGTTCGTGGCTAGTCCCTTCAGTGCTTAGCACTCTAGCCGTTTCTCGGACTTCTTCCGCCTTGCATGTTTTCATGGATCCGATGTACAGGGTTTTCTCACTATATCTGAGCTATTGTCGTGATCCGTATGAATGATCCATTCGGCCAACCTTGTAGAGATTGAGTATTCTTTAATGTTTCATGTGCAGTCGGGTTGTCATTCAGAAGTCAGTATTCAGAATTCTTTATGGTTATTCTATATTCTAGGTTATGCCTTTCAGAGATTGCAATGCCCAGTATTCAGGAATTCTTAATTATTGGTCTTCTTGATTCATGCTCAGTATTATCCGGGTTTTCTTTATCTTCGATATTCTGGAGAAATAATGTGTATGCAGTATCGGTAATTCTACTATGGATTCTTGGTCAAGGACAGCTTCATGCCATGCAGGACTTTATATTATATTATGGATTTCTATGGATTTTCAGAGATTTTATATTATGGATTTCAGCACTATGGATTTCTAGGGATTCTATCAGCTTTGCTTCGCAATCCGAAAGAGCAGACGTCAGGTCAGTATTATTATGACACCGTCAGAGGATTTATATGGCAGTAGTGCAGAGATGTCTCAGTCCTGGGTTTTTCATTCAGCCAATTAATGGGAATTTCCCTCAGTTACTCATATCTTGATTGGTATAAATCCTCATTCCTATTCCTTCTGTGTTCATCTTCCCCTTATCGAAATTTCGAGGACGAAATTTTTGTAAGGTGGATGGAATGTAACACCCCGTTCCTGGAATACGTACGTAGATACGTATTCTGATTTTTCTAGCATATTTCTTTGATTTATCTTTTATTTGTTTTTGTTTTATGAGTATTAGTGTGATTGTTTTGTGTTGGACTTGGATTCGTAGACTCGAGTCAGCTCTAGTCTGAATCGGGGGCCCGAACCTAGTGCTTCGCTCGATTTGGCCTTTCTGCTAATCCGATTTGACCGATTTTAGTTTTAAACATTGTTTTCCAATATTTTGGATTTTTCATGATTTTCTGGAATTTTTCAGAATTATTTGCAAAATCTCCAAAACCGGTGTCGGTCGGTATCGCTGACTGATTCCCGGATTTTTAATTTCCAAATGGGAATGAATTTTCAGAAACGGCTTTCACAGTACATCTTAGAATATCATTTTCTATCTAAATTCATTTTTTGAGATTTTTCAGAATTTATCGAAAATCCACCGGTTTTGGCGTCGACCGGTACCGCCGGAAGATTCCAGGATTTTTAATTTAAAATCTACATTAAATTTCTCAAATCTGATTTCATCAGGCATCTTAAAATATTATTTTCTATTTTTGAGAATTTTTCGGAACGTTTCTGAAACAGTCAAATTTTCGCCTTATTTAAATAATAATATTTTTACCGGCGATTTCTTATCGGGCTTTTCCATCCTCTACTCTCCTACTTTATACTACAGAAATTTTAATAAATAAAATGGATAATAATAAAATTTTTTAAATATTTTATTTCTTTTAATTTCTTATTTTTCTCAATTTTCTTACTTTTATTTCATTTTCTTTTATTATCATTAATTCCTCCCCCTTAATTACCGGCTTAATCCTCGCCCGCTGTCGCCCGCCGCCGCCCGACAGCCATGGGCTGCCGCAGCCCTATCTCCATCCCCTAAGCCATCAAATCTCCTCCCCCTCATCATCTATTAAACCACCATCATCCATTTTCAACAAAAATCCAAAAGAAAAAGGGAAGAAAACAACTTCATCTTCCTCCTCCAAACAAACCCACTCACGCACCCCTTACCACCGCCGTCTCCACCTTCACCACCACCACCTCCGGCCACTTCTAAAATACCCAATCAACTCCCCAACACCTCCTCTTCACACTACCATCTTCTTCAACCTCCAACAACCTTCCTCCTCCTCCAATTTCAACAAAAACCCATCAACCTTCTTCCTTCTCTTTTCCAAAATTCAACCTCATCTCCACCAAATTCTTCATTCCAACTAACCCAACAACATCTCCTCTTCCTTCTCTACTTCCCCACAACTTCCAATCATCACCACAACCACCACAACAACCACCACCACCATCTTCCACCACCACCAAAAAAACCCAACAACAACAACAAAAACAAAGCAACTCCTCCTCTCCCCGTGGGGGAGACTCGCGCGCGCGCCCAGCTCACCGGCGGTGGCGCCGCCGCCGCCGCCCGGCCGCCGGCGGCGGTGGCCGCCGGCCGATGGCCATCCTCCCTCCTCCTCCTCCTTCTCTTTCTTTCTTTCTTTCTTTCTTCTTTTCTTATTTTATTCCTTTCATTCAAACTTCAATCATTCCCTAAATAAACATATACTTCTCTCATTCCAAAAATATCCCTCCCTTCATTCCTTTATTTACTCCCCTATATTTACAACTCTACCCCCTTCCATTTTAATTTCTATTTTCCTTTTAAAAACACTATTTTCTCTCTCTTATTCTCTCTCTTTTTCCTACAATCTTCTCTCTCCTCTCTCATTCCCTCTCTAATAATTTTTATAAATATTTATAAATATATATTTCAATATATGTAATTACGGGCTAGTGGATTCTCGTGCGGGTCGCCGATTTTCTGGACTTTAACCGGTATTTTCCTCCCGGTTTCAGGCGAGTGCTTATTACTAAATTAAAAATAATTACCCTTGTATTTATAATATGATATTGACATGTGGATGTTTTAATATGCCTAATACTTGCTATGATAATTTTTAGTACATGACTCCATGCTATATTTAACACCGGTATTTGTCACGCTATACTTGACCCGGTATTTGCCATGCTATATTTGACCCGGTATTTGCCATGCTATATTTGACCCGGTAATTGCCATGCTATATTTAATACCGATAATTGCCATACCATATTTAATATCGTTAGTTGCCATGCTATAGTAATACCGTTAATTGCCATGCTATATTTAACACTGTTAATTGTCATGCTATATTTGACACTTGATATGTGACACCGGTATATGACATGCTATATTTACCACCTGATATATATATAACACCTGATACCTGACACCTGGCACCTGTATTACCTGGCATATTCATGATTATTATGTGACCGGACATCTGGCACTCCTGTATCTCCTGTACTCCTGTATCTCCTGAGCTCCTGTACTCCTGAACCCCTGAAATAGGGAGGCTCCTGACATTACTCCTGATATTATACTCCTGATATTATACTCCTGTTAACTCCTGTAGTTGGATAATCATGATTACACTATATACACTTGTGGACATTATCTTTAAACAACATGTATAATAAAATACTCAACTTTCACTGGGTGGGGGAAACTGATGGACACCGGTTGATGTCATATTTATAATGGTATCTGAAGTGTCGTGTGGGGCGCGTAATGATAAGTCCCCGGAAGCAGTAGCCTGAATCTGAAGTGTCGTGTGGGGCGCGTAATGATAAGTCCCCGGAAGCAGTAGCCTGTACTCCTGAGCATAGTCCCTAGCTGAGATGGGACCCACTATAAATATGAGCTATCAGATTTATCAGTTTCCAAATAATAACTCATCTTATTCATAAGTGGATGTATGTGTGCCGGTTAGCACATACAAAAGCATATGAATCGGATGAATAACATAAAACAACCAAACAGTAGTAATGTTAGAACGTGTGATATTTGGTCTCTCCTTTGTTCGGGTCCTGATACTCACATATCAGACTCGGGTAAGTTCTACAGAGTGCGAACTCTAGTATGGACTATCAGTGATGTGAGACACTGGTAGGGAGGCGATTAAAATATCAGATGGTACTGACTATTACTGCTGGATTAATTAAAATGCTATACTTTTATATTCTCCAGTTTCAGTATTATGTTCTGAGTCGACACCCTGCATTATGACATGATATATGTGGCACAAGGATTATTACTGACACACCTTAGTTCTGTTACTCTGAGGGCAACTCAAGTTGTATAAATTCAGATGATGGTGACATCGGATATGTGGTATATAGATAAGGGTTTCCTTATTTGGATTATCCCCTTGACGTATCACTCCATGAATCCATTATCCGAGCTTATACAACTAGAATTGTCCATACTTATATTTATCGCGTATTTATCACATTTGCCATATTTTATCGCATGATTATATGCACCTATGCTCTCTATACCATTTCCATGCATGTTTTCCGATTCAGATTTACTGATATACATGTATTTACTTAATCTCGGATTTACTGTCATTTTCCTTTTATTACTTGTCATTTCCTGTACCTGCATGCCTGGACCACGTCACCTGATCATGTACACGTGTGCCTCTTATGCACGCCATCTGGCTTTATTCTTTGTACTCGCTGGGGTTGCTAACAACCCTGGATTCTCATGTCCAGTTCCTAGAGTCTGGACCGTGGCGGCCTTGCTGTACTTGATCAGAGTGGCGCAGCGGGAGCGTGGATTATCAGTGGCCTATCCGGACTCTCCTTCTTCTAGCCTCTCCTCGATCGGCTCGCGAGATTCTCATCTTGCCACTCGTGAGTACTTTCCAGTATTTCATATTGTGCATCCTGCTTTTATGCTTCCTAGTGATCATATATTCTTCAGATATTATATCATGCCTTGTGATAACTGTGTACTGGTGTTATTATTGTTGGATTGTATATTACCACTGTGCTTCCGTACTCTGACCCCTGCCTGTATTGATGCTTAGCGTATATATGTTAGGGTATTCCCGACCTTCGTATATACGCTGCAGTAACGTCTCCGTACCCTCCGGATCGGGGCGTTACAACGTCTTGGAGTCTTGGTGTGTACCTATATCAAATAATTTAAGGCTTGATTTTGGTACCCAAATTTTCTTGGGTCCTAAAGCGTTAGTGTCTCGAACCCAAACAAGATTATTTGTACTATTTATATGATCATAACAAAATTTAGCTAAATGACCATTCCGGCCATAATAAGTACATTTATAAATTCTTGCATATTTAAAAGCATAATGAGCATGTGGTTTATGAACATGTGATTTATGAGCAACTAGACTACCTAGAGATTGTAGAAAAATGTTCATCCTAACTTTCCATATGGGAAAGTTGAGTCCATCAAATTTGGGAGGGGTCTTAATGTTATCGGCCATCTTTACTAGTGAATAAATGAAAATAGTGATTAGCAAATTATAGGATCTCTCTAAGAATGTGAAGCCAAAAACTAGAGACCTAGCTCTGATACCAATTAAAATCACCTAGGGGGGGTGAATAGGTGATAATGCTAATCAATGCACAAATTTAAAATGATATGATGCAACGATCACTCGAAACAAGATTAGAAAACGAATACCCCGTGAAGGGCTCTGAACTCATTCCTCGTGATTCCTCTAAATAAGAGTTTGAGATGCGCAATGCAATCTTATTGTGAGAGTATATATCGACAATATAAGAATGAATGGAGAGCAAGTAAATAATATAATAAACCAATCGCAAAAACAGAGATTTGTTTCGAGGTTCGAGCACCCAGCTCTACGTCCCCGCCTTCACCCTGAAGGATTTCCGATCCATTAGAACTTCCACAAAGGATTACAACCACAAGGGAGTACCCAACTCCTCAATCACACTCCTCTAGTTCAGAGATAGTGGAGCCACAAATAAATAATCTCTTGGTGATCAAAAGACCACAAACTCTCTTTTGAAAAACTTTTCTTTACAAAATCCTAAAGAATAATGTATAGGATTGAAGCTCAAGGTTTGTAAGTGAAAATAAAACAAAGTTGAAGAGAGTTTAGAATCAAAAACTTCAGAGAAAAATCAGAATTTTTAGCACAAAAACTGAGAGCAAAACTTCTTTTAAAGAGACTCAAGCTTTGATTGTTTTTTGCAAAAATTGTTGTGTTTTACCTCAATCCTAATCGCCCCTATTTATAGAATAAAGGTAGGGATTTAAAAGTAAACTATAATTTTGATTAAACAGGAAAGATTAGACCCAAAACCAGCCATAAACCTCGTTTGAAGAATAAAAACACGTTTTAAAACGTGTTTAAAAAACTAGCCGTTTAGGCTGAGAAAAACGCTCACGGTCGACCGGCCGGTCGACTGGTTTTCAAAAATATTTGACCGTTGCCAGCCCACGGTCGACCGCCTGGTCGACCATCCCAAACAGAAACTAGAGTGCTTTCAGTCGGCTGAAGCTCGGTCGACCGATATGGGGTCCGGTTGACCGGGTAACGTGCACACATGCACGCACCCAACGTCAGAACTGCGGTCGACCACTCGGTCGACCGTTCTGACCTGAAACAGAGCCGGTCGACCTTCCGGTCGACCGCAACAGGTCAAAACAGTTTATTTTGAAAAATATTTTTGAAGACAAGTTAACTTTCAAAAATTTATTTTGTCAAGACTAAGTACACTACATAAAATAGAGTTTGCAAATACTAAAATAGACATATTGAAATATTTTATACAAGAGAAAACAATAATCTTTTTGAAAATCAAGTGCAATTTTGTATGTGTGACAAGTTTGAGTTTCAACACTATACACTATCCTTTAACAAACTAAAAATATAAAAACTAAAGGAAGAAGTCTCTGAATCACGTTGCCGAGCTAGAGCCTCCTCTCCTATAAAATAGTTCTCTTGCGCCATCAATCTATCAACATGCTTTTAGCACAATTAACCTTGCAATATGCTTGAAGCCATCAATACTTGTTCAAACCTGAAACTCATTCTAAAATAACTTATTAGTACCAAATAGCTTCTATGTGTTTTGTTTTCATCAAAACTTATACAAATAGAGAGTGTAACCTTTTGGGCCAACACAAAGATATAATAAGAACTGATTTTTGTGAAATTTATGTGATTTTATGGGATTTATTTGATAATAAAAACACAAATTTTTAAGTCATGTAATGGGATTAGCCTTACACCTATTTACCCCCTCTAGCTGTACTTTCAACACCTAGGAGTGAGATCTTGGTTGCTAATCTAGTATTTGCATTTGCACACTTATATTGTTTACACACACTCATGAATTGCTTGACCCCTCCTATGTTTGATGTTTCAAACATCGACGTATGAAAGATTAAGATGAGTATGTATCTCAAGTGCATATTTTCCTTGCCACTATCAAGAAATCCTATCTTGGTAATTGCAAGCATATAGAGACCAATGCACAAGCCCTAACGGCACTCAGAAGCACACTAAATAAAGAATATCTGTGTATGATTTCTCATTGTGATTCTGTTTTTGCAGTGTGGAACACTTTGCCTCCTCCGAGCTTCAAATGCCAAACATTATGGAGAAAGAATCTAGTGAAGAATCCGAGCAATATTGCTACATGGTCCAAGGGAATGACTCCCTTGAGGTAAACTCGGATGCTCAATTAGATGATGATGATGCTAGTTCTTCTAGTAATGATTATATTGATGCCAATGCATTAAATGAAGAACTATCTATTATTTGTGAAAAATTGTTAAAAAAATATAAAGTTTTGAAAAAGAAAAGCTTTGGATTAAATAAAGAAAATAAAGATTTGTTTTCAAAACTTGAGTTGGCTTTCCAAGAGAAGGTTGAGATTTCAAATGAATGTGACTCTTTGAAATCTCAACTTGAACTTGCCTTAGAAGAAAATGAAATTTTGAAAAATAAAAATAATTGTGAAATCATTTTGAAGAAAAATGAGACTTTAACTTCAAAACTTGATTTTGTATTAAAAGAGAATAATTCTTTAAAAAACAAAATTAATTTGATTTTAAAAGAATTAGACGTTTGCTTAAATGAAAATAAATCTTTGAAAAATGATATGAATTCTCATGTTTGCCATGCTAGTATAGCTTCACCTTCTAGCTTACCTATTGCATGCACCTCTTCTTCCATGATTGAAAATGTTATTTATATGCTTAAGAAGAGTGTTGATTGTTTGGGCTCCACTTTGAGCTAATGTACCATGAACCACACACGTTGGAATCTATATTTCGAAAGAAACAAGTTCCATCTATGCATGCACACCATACACAGCATACACATGCTCCTCACATTCACACTCATAACACTTTGTATGCTCTTGTGTACACATGTACACATTGTGGACGTAAGGACCACCTTGCTAAGTTTTGTTATGATAGAGTATATGATGAAAATTTAGCAAATAGATTTGTTTGGGTTAGGAAAGGTGCTAACCCTCATGGACCCAAAAGAGTATGGGTACCAAAGACCACTCCTATTTTATTTGATGTAGGTGTGGGCTCTCTTTCGACGTGAGATGCGTTGGTGCCTTGAGGTGGATGCGTTCCGAGCTTAAAGATGACATTTTGGATGCATCACTTTCAAGGAGAGTTTGGTGGAAGGACCACCATGGTTTGGAGACATAGGGAGTTGCCCTCATGATTTTGGTAACGATCTCTTACTCCCATTTATGTTTGCATGCTTTTAGGTCATTCATTTGTATCATGTCTTGTTTTAATGCTCATTATGTCATATGCCATGCTTATTAGACTATTGACATACATATATAGTATGTGAGATCACCCATGTATATATGGACCCATATTTTGTGTTCTCTCTATAGTTTAGCTATTATGTATATCATAGATCTAATAACATGAGTATTTACATAATGATCATATGAGTTTTGTTTTGATGTTTCACGTTTTGACTACTTGTTTTAAATGTATCCTTCTTTAAAACTTAAGTATATGCTTGTACAACTAGTGAGCCACAAATAGATTATTATATGTTTGTACCTAATTGTTCATTTGTACCCATTAGATATACTAGCATAACCTAGTTTTAATGATTCATGCATTTTGACTTGTATTCTTATTTTTATGCATGTTTTCATGTTTATGATTAGCTTCATGTATATGTCTATTTATTCTAAACTAATAGTTATACATATATATCCTTGAGCCACTGGCCTTCATGCATATATTTTTGTGGACTCGTTCATGTTTGGATATGTATGTATACTTTTAATTTTTGACTAAACATACATATGCCTTGGAGTTAGTATTATTTAATGAAAATTAAATTTTGATGATTTTCATGTTTTTCATTTTTTAAGGAATTTCATATTTGAGCTTAATTGCCTATTTCCATGACTATGTCTTTCACATAAAACTTGTACACTCACATTACTTGATGTTTTCTCATGATTTTATTTTCATGAGTATTATATGTGCTATATAGACTTTGAGTGTCATTGATTGAGCGGTTTTCATGTTTCATGAATATATTCTTATTTATTCCTTACTTGAAAGATTTCGTACTAGTTTACAAGTTTTTCATATAACTAGTTGCGTATTCTTCATTTTGGTAGAGTTTTCAAAAATGCTAAAATTATTTTCAATCCTATTTTTGAAAACCCCTACTCATCCTAAGGGTAGTTGGTTGGGCGACCATGCCTTGTATGCATTATTGAAAATCTATTTAAACTTGTGCATGAAATGGGTGGTAGGGAGTATGAGTTATACACTTGATCCCTATTGTGTTTTCAATTGGTATCACAACTGATATCTATTTTGTATACTCATATATGTTTCTATATATGTATGCTTCAACTTCAAATAGTATCAATTTCGATTGGTGTTTATATGTTCATACATACATATGTGTGTGTGTGTGTGTGTGTGTGTGTGTGTGTGTTTTGATTGTGCTTACTATATCTTTACATCTTTGAGCACAAATTTGGTCATGCTAAGCTTGATGTAGTCCTTAATGACAATTATTTTTAAATGGGTATCTTATACAAGTTTATGCATAATTTTTATTAGTATTTCATAAAGGGAGAGAAAATTCATATTTTATCTTTCAATCGGTTTTGTTTACCATTGATATCTTACTCTCACTCTTTATGTTGAAAAATGATTGAAAAATGATATTGATTTTTTAATTTTGTATCATATGCTCCTAATGAAAATTATTTTCAATTGGTATATGGTTCTTTTTCAATATTGGTATCAAGAACTTAAATTGATAGTATTCTCTATTTGTTATCTCTATTGCAAAATAATTTTAGTGTTTAACCAAAAAGATTGGTTTATGTCTTTCAATTGGTATCAAAAGTGTAAAATATTTTCAATTGGTACTAATTTTTACAATTGGTATCAAGATTATCTATATGTTTATATCTTTCAATTGATATCAAAATTTTTGTTGGTTTCTTCAAAAAGTTTTGTTTATTTTCAATTGGTATCATAAATTAGTATCAAGATGTTTTGATGTATACCTTCATACTAAATTGATATATCTTTCAATTGGTGTCATTTTGATTTGTATTTCTTATATGCAAGGGAAGCTTAACGTCCTCTCTATATATAGATTCATGTTGAGTGTATGTCATATTGAAGTTATTGACCTTTCTTTAGTATGTAGTACACGTGTATAGTAGGAGCTTCACATTTTCTTTTATACATTGCATATTATGCTTTATGTGGTTAGGGTTTAGTCATCTCTTTTCATATAAATGCATGTATGCAGGGAAAATTAACTTCACGTCTCTCCTCTTCATGAATATATATAGCAGATATCTTTATTGTTTTGATTTATGCAAAAGGGAGAAAAATATTATTATGCACTTTTATTGTTTGCACCCCTTTGTTGATGAATTGACAAAAAGGGAAAAAATATTTTGGAGATTTATATATGCGTGTTTGTTTGTGCGTGTTTATTTGTGCATGTTTGTTTAAATTTGTTATCCTTTACCATTGGTATCAAAAGGCATCTTTTGTTGGTATTGGTATCAAGAGCATCTTTTATTGTTTTGTTGGTATCAAGAGTTTTTATTGGTATCAAGGGCAACATTTTTTTAAGAAATTTTTATTGGTATCTGGAGCAACATTGGTATCAAAAGGCATCTTTTGTTGGTATTGGTATCAAGAGTATCTTTTATTGTTTTGTTAGTATCAAGAGTTTTTATTGGTATCAAGGGCAACATTCTTTTAAGAAATTTTTATGGTATCTAGAGCAACATTACTTTTAAGAACATGTTTATTTTAAAATAGAGTTTTTATTGGTATTAAGAGTAACATTGTTTTTAAGAACATGTTTGGTTTAAAATTGATATCAAAAGCATGTTTATTTTATTGGCATAAAAGATCATGTTTGTTTCATTTCCTTATTTTATGCATGTTTATGCATATCTATGTTGAGTATTCATGTCATATCTTTATTGTTTATTACTATGCATTAGTTAAGGGGGAGCTTCTATGAAGTTTAACTTTAATTCATGCTTATATATAACTCCATCAGTTTTGTCATCATCAAAAAGGGGGAGATTGTTGGCCCAGAGGCCCTTCACTCTAGTTTTGATGATGATGAACTCATGTAGTTATAGTTTACTAATAATCTTATGATATTTAGTTTTAGATATTTAACCAAGATATTAGTAGGCGATTAGCTTCAACAAAGGTATTTTGGAGCTTTCACATGGTGATTCAAGAGCTTGAGCGTCAAGTTCACATCTAGCACTCGGTTCGAGTCAAGCTCGGTGGATCATTTTTGGATCGAGTCGACTTAGAGACGGCATTCTATAAGAAGACATCAGTTTGTTTAGTTTAAGATTGTGTTTAGATCTTGTGTAAAGATTAGATAGTATGATATGCTCAAGTTCACAATACACACACAAGTTTCATGTTTTGGTTTTGGTTTTCGGTTTAACCGATCGTGGTTTTTAAGTCAAAAACATAGATATACTATATTTCATGTATATTGGATTCTATCCATATACAACATGCTTCAAAATTATTTAAATATCATGTTTTTGTATTTGCATGAGTTTTGGAGAAAACGGTTTTTCATTTCAAAAATCCTATTTTTAGAAAATACTGTTTTTGGTTCAAGGCAAATTTTCAATCTCACAAAAATGATTCAAATAGTTTGAAATATGTGTTGAATTTTTATCACACATATTTGTATTTCAAAGATATAATAAGAACTGATTTTTGTAGAATTTATATGATTTTATGGGATTGATTTGATAATAAAAACCCAAGTTATTAAGTCCTATAATGGTTAGACTGGCTGTCAGCCGGTCGACCATAGCAGAAGTCGGTTGACCGGTGCGGTCGACCGATATGCACAAGCGTGCACGCCAGCTTGAGCTGGTGGGCCGGTCGACCGGGTTTGTCGACCGGTAGAGAGCTTTGCTCTCTGTATCCAGTCTCGATCGACTGAGCCGGTCGACCATTGGGCTCAACGGTCAAAAATATGACAATTGGCCGGTCGATCGCCCGGTCGACCGGAAGGGCATTTCAGCCCTTTCCAGCTGCCAACGGGCAGAATTTTGTGGGAGCTATAAATACCCCCATTTGAGTTTGTTTTGAATAAGTTTTTCCAAGAGCTAAAATTCTCATTCTTTCTAGTGTTCAGATATAAGTTTTCAAAAGATTTTTTAAGCTAAAAGATTTTATCTTTATTTGTTTAAAGGGTTGAAAAAATTAAGAAAAGGAAAAGTCTTTAGGATTAGTTTTTGACCTTCATTTCTATTATATCCTAGAAGTTTTCTCAAGTATTTTCTTTGAGTTTTTGATTTCTAAACTCTTTGTTTTCTCACACTTAAGCATATCTATCTATCCTATCTATTAGGATCTATTTTGTGGGAAAATTAGTTTGTGGTTGTTTATACCACCAAGTTATAAACCTTCCATTTATTGTGATATCCCTCTAGTGAGAGGTGATAGTATTGGTATCCCTCTTGTGTAGAGGTGATCGCGAAGGTTGTGTTGGAATCCCTCAAGTGTGAGGTGATTGAGTTTGTAGGTACCCCTCTAGTGAAAGGTGGATATTGTGTTGGTTTATGCCTTGCCCCTAAGTGTAGTGGTTGTATTTGTTGGAGAGAGGAGTCGTGTACTCCCGATTGTATTTGCCTAAAATCTTCAGTGGAGGTTCCCTGTGTGAGAAGTCCTGTGTGAACGAGTTATTAGAAATCCTTCTGTGTGAAGGCGGGGACGTAGAGCTGTGTGCTCGAACCTCGAGACATATCTCGGTGTTTGCGTTTGATCCACTTTCTCTAACTCTTTCTTACTTTGTGCATTACATCTTATTGTCATATCATATATACATACTTGGTTTGATTGTGTGCCCATACTTGTATTTAACCAAGAGAGCTTCATATAGCACCTCAATTCTTATTTAGAGGAATTTAGAGGAGATAGTCCAGAGCCCTTCACCGGGAATTCGGCTACACTCTTTGGTTATACTAAGTGTGTTGCATTTAGTTTTTAATTTCGCGTTATTTGTCATTAGATTAGCCTTACACCTATTCACCCCCCTCTAGGTGTACTTTCAATATATATATATATATATATATATATATATATATATATATATATATATATATATATATATATCGGGTTACTATACCTCAGCCGATAGCTGAGAGAGTTTCTCAGCCGGCGGGACGTGGCAACATAATAGCCATGAATTTCACATTAATTTTGGCGGACAAAAACCAAAAAATTCCCGCCCAAGTTAGTATCAGTCACTTCAAGAGAAGCTTTGACGAAAATACCCTTCCACACAACTTTTTACTGTATGTAAAACCTTTCCTTTCAAAAAAAAATTACAGATCAGAAATTATTACTTGATCAATCAGAAAAATTTAGTGCTACAATTTCCAAAATTTTCCGATCATTTTCGTTCAAAAATTAGTTATTTTAAAAAATTATCTGCTAAAGATGGCGCCAAAGAAATCATCCGCGAAAAAAGGTAATGGGGAAGCCCAGTTTTTTTTTTAGGGTTTGTAAATTTTAATAGTTATATTTTTTTCAGTTTTGATTCCCTTTTTACTTTTTTTAAGAAATATTCCTATTTTAACTTAACTTAATTTAAAAGTGTCTGACGAACTATTTTTTTAAAAATGTTTTGAAATTTTAAAAATTTTCAAGATTCTTGGTTTTAAAAAAAATTAAATATGTTTTTTTGTTAAAAATTGCGATCATGGTCGCAAATAAGAGAGAAAGATTCGCTTTTTATGTTTTAAAGAGGTAATCATCAAAAATAAGTATATTTATGCGATTTAAAACTGTTATTTTTTTTACACTGAAACTTTAAATGAAGATTAAAGTTTAAGATAAAAAGAGTTTTATTAGAGAAAAATTTTCATAAATTTTTCAATTTTTTAACACAGCGACCGAGGTCAAAAGTTTTTTTTTCATTTCCTTTTATGTCGATATGGGTCGCAGTTATCTGAATTAGCGTCTTAGGTTTATGCGATCTTGGTCGCAGATGTTAAAAAATTATTTGTTTTTAAAATTATTCAAGGCGCGTGACAAATGTAGGCTGTCTAAAAATCACTAAAAAACAAGCCATTAAAAGGCAGAGTTTCAGACTCAAGGCGCGAAGGCTCAACACCCGCGTCTCAACATCAAGGCGCGAGGGTCCAAAACCCGCGTCTCAACCTCAAGGCGCGTGGGCTCAAAACCCACGTCTCAGCAGCTCCAAGGCGCGTGGGTTGACACCCGCGTCTCAGTTGTAACCGTCCCGGTTATAGGGTCAATCACGGCCCACATAACGGGAAAAGTTAGCCCTCATTGTGGAGTGTTTTCAGGAGGCGTACACGAGGGTCCAAAACTCGCGTCTCAACTTCAAGGCGCGTCGGCTCAAAACCCGCGTCTCAGCAGCTCCAAGGCGCGTGGGTTGACACCCGCGTCTCAGTTGTAACCGTCCCGGTTATAAGGTCAATCACGGCCCATATAACGGGAAAGTTAGCCCTCATTGTGGAGTGTTTTCAGGAGGCACGTACGCCCCTGAAACCTCTATAAATAGCCTCGCCGCTATAAAGAGACAGGGTGGCCCCGATAAAGAGACACAGACACACGGTCGCCCGATCAGAGAGACAACAGACTACACACGGGCAGACAGAGAGAGAAGCAGGAGAGAGCTCAACTCTTCAGCAAGCTTGCTACGTACAAGTTGCTCTTTGCCTACCTTCTCTTTGAGAGTTTTGGTAGACAGAGCTGTGCTACTCCTTCTACCAGCCAAAGAGAAGATCCCTGACGATCCCGATGGTCATCCGGTCAACGGAGAACAAGATTCACTCTCCACCGCCACTTGAAGAACCCAGCCTTAAACAAAGGGAGGATTCAAGATTCAACATCCTCCCTCCCTTGTAACTGGAAGGAAGACAGTTTTTGTTGTAATTTTTCATCTGATTCAAGGAAACTTTATAGAGAACGCTTTTATTTTCCCTTTTTCCGGCGCGTACAAGAGATGGCGACTCCGCTGGGGACTACATTTGTCACTGATGAGCAAATCGTGACGCAAGATGACGTCCTTCGTGAGGGAAAGATGGTCGAATCGCTCGTTGTCGAGTTCGACCAGGCAAAGTATGAAGAGTTTCTCTCTTCCGGCTCCAAGAGCCCCAGGACCCGCGTCTGCCGCAGGGTCTCGACGGGGAATGCCCCCGAAGCCCGATCTGAAGCTCTCTCTGGCGCTGCTGCTGCCAACTGTGCCAAGCAGGATACACGCGCCAACGCCTCTCAGAAGGCCCGCGTGGTCTCAGGCACAACTGCCGTTGCGACCAACCGCGCCACGCAGAACACACGCGTCAGCGTCTCTCAGGAGACCCGCGTGGTTAAAATCTCTGGTGTTCAGCATCAGGTCGTCGTTGGTCACTCTCCACCTCCACGACGCAACCGAAACACTGAGCGTCGACAGAGGAGACGTGCGCGTCAGCTACAAGTTGGAACCTCTGGTTGTCCGACTGAGGCTGGACGCGACGTACAATCTGGCGCCTTGCCCGCGCCACGTCCAGCACGTGAAGTCCGCGTTTGGCGGCCCAAACGCGAGACTCCTCAAGCTAGGTCCTCTGAAGACCAACTCACCAAACGTCAAGGTGAAGCCTCTGCGCCTCATCAAGCACGGGAGACACGCGCCCATAGGCGTGGGGCCCAGCAGCCCATCCTCTCTCAAACGTCTCTGCCCCGACGCACCAAGCAGCAGCGCGGTAATCGCGTCTCGTCCCAACAGAGACGCCAGACGCGCTTCTTACAGCCGCGGCGCGAAAATCGCGTCCCTGAAGCCTGCGTCCAGGCTATACAGCACATGGATGCCTCCTGTCTTCGACATTGCGAGGCTAGTCTCTTCGACCCCCCTCCCGTGGATTTGAGGGATTACTTGACGAAGAAAAGAAGTGCCAATCAGGTCACTTCATCATGTTGCTGCCAACGGCTCATCTCTATGCTCTCAGAGTGTCGTTGCGGATCAGGTGTGAACCAGCAGTCTTTAGTTAGACAGCTGACCCTGATTCCCCCGTCAGCCAAAAGAAGGCGCTCCCACAGAAGGAGAACCTTCTCTGACATTGAGTACCCGGAGCTCACTGCAAATATGACGAGCAGGAGCAAGGAAAAACAACCTGCAGTCAGCTCGGATGAGTCTGACTCTGAACCGAAGGGGTGTATCAACACACTCGCACCCGGACTGGGGCCATTCCCCCGATTGATTATAATGCCTTAGCCCATGGCATTAAAGTGAATGATTCTCACTCCGCCATAGTGGAATCACGGGCTTCAAACTCTTCCGTTGAGAAGGAGGCCTCCGCCTACATGATAGGCACTCCTGAGGAAACGGCTAGACGTTTAGAACAAATTCAGAAGGCACAAATGGATATGATTCTTTCTCAGCAGGAATCTATCGACTCCCTCAAGCAGATGCTTGCACAGTTGCTCGAAGATAGGAGGAAATCTCCTCCTAAAAAGACGAAGGGCAAAGGAAAAAAGGGAGAAAGCTCATCTTCCGAACCTTCTGAGGAGAGGCCGCGATCTACTTCTGGTTCGTCCAAATCCTCGTCGCAAGTAAAGGGCGACCAAGAGCAGGGAAAGGCTCATGCTAAAAGAATGAGTCAATTGGAGCAACGCCTCGAGGCCCTTACCAACCGTAAAGGCCTCCAAGAAGCTGGAGTGGTCCGGCCCTATCCTGCTGAATGGGACTTGGTTCCATACCCGTCCAAGTTCAAGGCTCCAACCCTTCAAGCATTCGATGGGAAAGGGTCACCCAACCAACACATCTACTACTTTAAATCCCAAACCGGGAATGTAGTAGATAACGATGCTATCCTGGCTCGTCTGTTCATCGGCACCTTAAAAGGGCTGGCCTTTGAATGGTTCATGAAGCTCCCAGAAGGTTCTATCAAGAACTGGGGCGATTTGGAGAAGCTTTTCTTAACGCGCTTCTTCGAGGATGACTCGGAGGTCAACATGCCTACCCTTTTAGCCACCAAGCAGCGAAAGGGAGAGTCCGTTAAGTCTTTCGTGGAAAGATTTCGGAACGTGGCACTCCGGTGTCCAAGCGGCATGACCCAGGCTACCCTGGTGGAAACATGCCGCCACAATCTCCAAACCTCACTCCTTGCTCAAATAGGAGTTGCTGAAAGCCGCACCTGGAAGCAATTAGTCCAACAAGGTGAACAGGCTGAGGAGATTGTCGCCCGCGTCAGAGCGGAGGAAGGTAAGCCCAATCCTGAAAGGTCAACAAGGCGTGCGCCAGACACATCCCTCCAAGCCAAAAGGAAGGATAACTTGGCAGCGGAGACCAAGTCCCCTGTCAAACCTCAACCGGTCAAGGGAAGTGGCTCTTCAAGCCAACCACGGGCCAACAAACAGTATTCCTTCAAGGATGAACATGTCGACTCGCTCTTCAAATTACTCAACAAGAGCAACCGACTGAAGCTCCCTGAAGTTAGGAGCCCCGAGGAAGTTGGCAAGACTGACAATCCCACCTATTGCTTGTACCACAGGATGCTGGGGCACCCTACCAAAAGCTGCTACGTCTTCAAGGACATCCTTCAAGCTCTGATTGACGCGGAGGTGTTAAAGCTCCGACCAGAGCAGAAGAAGGTGACGGCCAATGTGACGTCAGTTCTCCAGTTCGGAAGACAACCCCCGACACCCTCTGGAGTAGTCCTTATCCCAAGAGGAGAGCTGAGAGTGGTCAACACAGACCCTCGCCAGCAGCAAGAGAAAGGCTTGGTACCCGTCACTACACCTGAAGGGGAAATCATGTGGGTTCACCCTGACCTTGTCAATGAACAGCAATGGACTACTGTGACCAACAGGAAATCCAAAGGGAAGGCAAAGGCTTCATCCTGCAATGTGGTGTGTGCCTCCTCTCGAGAAGCCGAGACTGATGTTCCCTCGTTAACCGACTCAGAGGAGGAAACAATAGTCTTGGCCGCAGAGCCTAACTAACCGATGGTGGGAACCCGCTCGGGACAGCCGTACTTGAAGCAGTATGGAGAGATGGCGGTAACCCCTCCACAACTAACTGTAGAGCCAACCAAGCCCTCCACGAAACAACTTGTGGAGAAACAGAAAGAAACTCGGTTTTCTCGAGTTCTTTTGAAAGGTGTAGCGGAAGGATCCACGACACCTTACCACTTTGATGTCTTGGCTCAACTGGCCAACATCCCGGCACGCACTACCTTGTATGAACTTCTTAGACTATCAAAGTCGACCAGAGAAGCTCTACAAGAAGCTCTGGCAAATGCTGAGGTTTTCATGACCCAGGTGCCGAAGGAGGAAGATGTAGAGGATTGCCTCCACACCTCCCCAAATGCTCCCTGCATTACCTTCACAGCAGATGATATGCAGGTTTAAGGGAAGCATGATCGACCCCTGTACTTCACAGGGTATATTGGATCGTCTGAGGTAAACCGCATTCAGGTAGATCCGGGGTCCGCGCTGAGCATCATGCCTCGCCGGGTCATGCAACATCTCGGGATTCCTACTCACCGTTTGAGCCCTACCCAGACGACCATTTATGGGTTCAATGCCAACAGTACCCGTCCGATGGGAAAGGTCAAGCTCAAATGCCAGATTGGAGATCTGAGGTCAGAGGTGACATGCTACGTCATAGATGCTGACACCTCCTACAACTTGCTGCTGGGACGACCGTGGATTCATCGCAACTCCATTGTTCCCTCTACTCTCCACCAAGTCATGAAATATATTGACGGGAGTGGAAACGTGCGAACATTGATTGCCGAGAGGCATCTGTTCAAGGGAGTGGAGAATTATTTCACAGATTCCCTCCTATATCAGGAATCTGTAGAAATAGATGAAGTCCCGCAACCAGAAGAACCAGACTCTGGCAATGAAGCCGACACCGAGCTGGAAGAAGACGAGTGCGTGTGGGAGCTGGATCCACCTGTAACGGGTATTAATAAGCCCGATGTTGATAATACCTCCGCTGATGATGCAGGCAGATGGTACATTAATGAAGAATTAGATTTAGCATATCTTTCTATGTTTGCTTCTGATTCAATACCGTCAGATACTAGCACTGATGTAGATGATGACCTCTGGTCGGGAATGGATGCTTTGACATCGTTGCATGTACCAGTAAAATCATCCTTCGGGACATACCAAGAGAATGGTAATGCGCAAGAATCTATATTTATGGTTCCAGCCAGACGGAAAGGCCAAAAAACAATTCTTTTTGGGCGAATCTCGTCTGAACCAATGCCCCGCGAAGAATCGAAAGGCGAGGAGGAATCCCCTCAGTTCGGTCATTATGAACCAAAAGCACTCAGAATGATGAAAAACATGGGGTATGATCTAACCAACAGACCCGGGTTGAACTTCGGCAAAGGAAGGAAAACGCTACTTCGATCCTTTGTACCGAAAGGGAAAGCCCCCGATTATTATCATCGGACGCGCTGGGGGTTGGGCTATGTATCGACTCCGATCCCATCAACCTCTGATTCTGGAGGGCCATCAGGTCATAATTACTCTTCAGACACGTCACCGTGGGAGTCGGATGTCAGTGTCGGCAACATCTTCAGAGAACTTTCAGTGAACATGGTCTCAACAAGCCACCTGGAAGACGGGGATGAAGAAATGATCCAATCTGATACAGATCCTTAGATCAAACATTTAAATACCCTTTGGGATACCCGCTTTGAACAGCGCGAGCCACCCACAGAAGACAAGGTTGTTCAAGTCAATCTAGGAGATGAGGCCAATCCTAAGCCCATCTTCATAAGTGACGGCCTGTCACCATCGGAGAAGAAGGATCTAATATCTCTTGTACAAGAGTATATAGACGTCTTCGCCTGGAATTACGAGGACATGCCTGGACTTGATCCTCAAGTGGCTATGCACCGCCTCAACATCAATCCGGACGCAAAACCTGTCAAACAACAGCAGCGACGGTTCCGTCCAGAAATAATGGAGGCAATTCAATCAGAAGTCAGAAAACTTATTGATTCTGGCTTCATCAGGGAAGAACAACATCCCGACTGGGTAGCCAACATTGTCCCAGTTCCCAAGAAGAACGGGAAGATCCGGATCTGCATCGACTTCCGTAATCTAAACGAGGCTTGCCCCAAAGACGAATTCCCACTGCCAATCACAGACGTCATGATTGACAATACTTGTGGATTCGAACGAATGTCCTTCATGGATGGATTCTCAGGATACAATCAAATTAAAATGTATCCTGATGACGAAAAGCATACCTCCTTCAGGACACCTCTAGGGGTATATTGCTATACCGTCATGCCCTTCGGACTGAAGAATGCAGGGGCAACATATCAAAGGGCCATGAATGCCATTTTCCATCAGTAAATACGCAAAACGGTGGAGTGTTATGTTGACGACATCGCGGTAAAAAGCCGCACTAAAGATGATCACATATCCGACCTAAAGGTTGTCTTTGATATCATGCGGGCTCATCAATTGAAGATGAATCCCACCAAGTCCTTCCTGGAGGTGGCCAGTGGCAAATTCCTAGGATTTGTTGTAACTTTCACAGGAATCCATTTGGACCCGGAAAAGATCCGCGCTATCCAGGAGATGCAACCCCCGAGAAGCCTCAAGGAGCTCAGGGGATTGCAAGGACGATTGGCGTACATCCGCAGGTTTATATCAAACCTCTCCGGAAGATGCCACCCCTTCGCCAAATTAATGAAGAAGGGTGTCTCGTTCATTTGGGGCGACGCTTGCCAACAAGCGTTCGAGGAAATTAAACAATACCTCACCCAACCACCAGTCCTTGTAGCTCCGGTATCCGGAAAGCCTTTCCTGGTATACGTCCGAGCAATGGATCATTCTTTGGGAGCTCTACTATCTCAGAATGATGATCAAGGACGAGAACAAGCAATCTACTATTTGAGTAGAACAATGATCGGAGCCGAACATCGGTACAACCCGATCGAGAAGGAATGTTTGGCGTTGGTGTTCGCTGTTCAGAAAATGTGACACTATTTGGTAGGCCAAACTATAAATGTCATATCAAAAGTCAACCCCCTGAGGTTACTTATGACTAAGCCTTCATCATTGAACGGCCGGCTGGCAAAATGGGGCATATTGCTATCCCAATATGAGATGCACTTTTTACCACAAAAGGCCATTAAAGGACAAGCGGTGGCAGATTTCCTGGCTGAGCATCCAGATCCAAGGGCAACCAAACTTTATGACGATCTCCCAGATGAGGTCGCTGAAGCCTGCCTAACTCAGACATCGTTCGAAAGTCAAGTATGGCAACTCTTTTTTGACGGTGCATCCAGAACAAGCCCAAAAGGACACATCGTAGCGGGGGTAGGAGTAGTACTCGTCTCGCCACAGAACTATGTGATTCCTCGAGCTGTCTCGCTAACTGAGCCTTGCTCCAACAATGTAGCGGAGTACAACGCTCTCCTGATTGGGATGCAGTTCGCCGATGAGATTGGCGTTATAAATCTCGAGGCATACGGTGACTCCAAACTCATTGTTAGCCAAGTTCGCGGGGAGTACGAAGTCAGACATAAGGACCTAGTACCCTACTACAATGCAACTATCCACATGGCCGAGAGGTTCACAAACTTCTACATCGACCATGTACCGCGCAGGCAAAATGCGCATGCAGATGCACTCGCGTCCCTCGCGGCCTCCTTAGCCCTTCCAGCTGGAGCAATGGAGAAGCTATTCGTCTACAGCCACGACCTGTATTGCCCGAGAACTGCCCTCGAAGACTATCAGGAGTCAAAGGGAGAGTATCAAGGCAAAGAAGTGCTGGAATTGTCAACCGGGCCGGAGCTTAAAGACTGGCGATTCCCCTACATCGACTATGTCTTGTATGGCATCCTGCCTGAGGACGCCAAGGAAGCGGCTGCCATTCGAAGGAAAGCCCCTAAATTTTACTACAATGCGATTACACGAACATTGTATCGTCAATCGCATGACGGGTCTTGCTCCGGTGCCTCTCACCAAAGGAGGCTCAAGAGGTATTGAAAGAAGCCCACGACGGCATGTGTGGAGTCCACCAACCTGGCCCAAAACTGACACACCGACTCCAAAGATTGGGTTACTATTGGCCCAAGATGATTGCCGATGCCATCACTTATGCCAAAAGATGTCACGCCTGCCAAGTGCATGGCGATTTCATCCATCAAGCACCAGGGTACCTCCACTCTACGACCTCTACCTGGCCATTTGAAATGTGGGGGATGGACGTGGTTGGTCCTATCAGCCCACCGTCATCAAAGGGACATCAGTTTATTTTGGCAATAACCGATTATTTCTTTAAATGGGCCGAGGCCGTTCCTCTGAAGGAAGTAAAATCGTCTAACGTGATCAAGTTCGTGAAACATCACGTTATTTACCGTTTTGGTGTACCTCGGCGAATTGTCCATGACAATGGACCCCAGTTCATCAGCCAGGCGTTCCAGAGATTCTGCGCTAAGTTCAGAATCCAGAGTGTGTCCTCAACGGCATACTATCCTGCTGCTAACGGCCTCGCAGAAGCTTTCAACAAGACTATTGGCAAGCTTCTCAAGAAGTTCGTCTCGAAAAGTCAACGAGACTGGGACGACAAGCTGGGTGAATGCTTATGGGCTTACCGCACAACTGTGCGAACCCCAACTAAAGCCACGCCATTTTCTTTGGTATACGGATGTGAAGCCGTACTTCCACTGGAAATCCAAATTTCATCTCTACGCGTCGCCTTGACAGCAGAGATGACAACAGAGGAGAAGCATCGACAGCGACTCCAAGAATTGGAAGCCTTAGACGATAAGCGTCTGCAGGCCCAACAGCAAATCGAGCTCTACCAGGCTCGAATTACCAGAGCCTTCAACAAGAAAGTTAAAATGCGAACTTTCAAGAAAGGCGATCTTGTCTTAGCCGTCAGAAGACCCATGGTGATGACGTACAAGACAGAAGGAAAATTCCAACCCAATTGGGAAGGGCCATTTGTAGTAGAGTCAGTCTACTCAAATGGGTCATATCGCCTCATTACTTCAAATGGCGATACACTCATGATGCCGATCAATGACAGATTCTTGAAGAAGTACTATCCTTAATAGTACCCTCCTCCGATCAAGTTCAAAATTACACCTCTGATCAAAACAAGAAGAGCTTCTTCATTAATATCCAACGCCTCCGACGGCTAAGGATAGAGGAAAATGTTGGCTTCTAAGCCCAACATAAGTCTTCGACAACTCATCATGCTGAGGGGAATAGCATGGCTAGCCCAACTCAAACGGTAGTTGGTAAAGGCATATTAAACCCGTTGACAGCTGAGGATTTGCTAAAAATCCTAAGGGATATGTGTTCCCATTTGATCCGACGCCTCCGACGGCTAAGGATAGAGGAAAATGTTGGCTTCTAAGCCCAACATAAGTCTTCGACAACTCATCATGCTTAGGGGAATAGCATGGCTAGCCCAGCTCAAACGGTAGTTGGTAAAGGCACCTCAAATCCGTTGATAGCTGAGGGTTTGCTAAAAATCCTAAGTGGACTTGGCTCCACTCTTTCCTCCAAAATCCCTTACCAATTCTCACCCACAGAATGGTAGGTCTACCAAATACAATCATTACCAAGTTAACACTATACCTCTGGTAATGAATACTCCTTGTCGAGTACAACTCTTGCTTGTCAACTCTACATAGAGTAACAAACTTTCAGATTTGCCAAGTTAACACTATACCTCTGGCACTCCAAATTCCACCTGTCAGTTCTCATCAATAGGATGACAGGTCCTTAGATTGCTCATATCGCAAATCAACTTCTGTCAAGTTAATATCACACCTCTGACAAATTACTGTTAAGTTAACACTATACTTCTAAACAGTACATCGAGTTTCTGTCAAGTTAATATCACACCTCTGACAGTCACCTTTCTTCAGACTTCCGTGTTGAAGCTGAAACGAATGATGCTAAGTTAACACTACACCTCTAGCATCTAAGTCATTGCTAAGTTCAACAATACACCTATGACCATGACTTTTCCTCGACTTCCTTATCCAAGCCGAGATGACCAATGCTAAGTTCCACATTACACCTCTAGCATTACCCTCACTGTCAAGTTAAACATCACACCTATGTCAGTGACACTCTCAGTTTTCCCAAAACAAAACTGAAATACTTTTGAGTCAAGTTAATATTACACCTCTGACTCACATCCTTATCAAGTTAACATCACACTTCTGACAAGACTACTTTCAACCCGTTAAGTTAATATCACACCTCTAACGGTAAAGACTTCCCTAGATTCCCCATGAGTCTAGTCTCACTTGTTATTCTCTTCAACAGAATAACAAGTCTACCTAAAAACATTGTTAGGTTAATACTACACCAATAACAGTGTTTTCCTTCAAATCCCCAGCTGAGCTTAATCAAGTGAATCCTAAACCTTGATAAAGGCCCATTTTCCCTGGGGGTACGAGTTCCACTTGTCATTCTCCTTTATAGATTGACAGGTCCACAAAACTATCTTATCTCTTGTCAAGTTAATATTACACCTCTGACAGTATTGTGAAAGTTCCTTAAATAGGATCTTTCCCTATAAAATTTGACTTATTAAGATTATCATCATAACTTTGACGAAGTCAAAGATTTTCTGCTTCTATGCATCTAACTGAAGACAAAAGGTTCAAGACAATAGAAAGAGGCAAAAAGAAAAATATCACTTTTATTTATATCCAGGCATGTGAAAGTGATACAAAACGCTCTCTTATACAATAAGATTGAGTGTTACAATTAAGGAGTACAAAGAAGTCCCTCTCTCTCTCAGAGGCCGTACTCACTCCTTGAAGCCGCATCTGATTCCAAGTGCAAGATGTTTGGAAGGGCGCCAAAATAGAATCAGACATTGTGGCAATGATCAGAAGCTGGTTGCACCACGATGCATGATGTAAACATCGAAAGAGCCCTAGATGACTAAGCTAAGAGCAATGGTGTTCTTGAGGTCCGGTGGCAGCAGAAAGCCCTGCAACCCTTCATTTATGAGCATCTCTCTCGCCATAAGGCCATCCAACAAATATGGAGTCTCCTCGATGTCACTTCTGGGGTGAGAGAGGAAGGGGATGCTATCTGCCACTATATCCACCGTAACCCCCTCGCCGCCATACTCACTCTGACCATCCCTTACCAACAGGCATGACTGGTGCATTGGATCTGAAGAGACCTTGGCGAGGGTTAAGTCCCCGTCAGGGACATAATATATTCCCTTGTGGACGACGGAGACCATAATATATTCCCTTGTGGATGAACATCGAACGAGTTCGCCGGCCGAAATATTCTTCCAAGGGCCCAGCGAACCTGAAAAAGGACGATCAAGCCTACCTGCAAGAAGCAAACAAGGGAATTAGACAATTCAGAACTTAGTACACTTCGACAGAAGAAAACTAAGTCACAAACGCGGTTATTGCTGAAGACTGCAGACGCGGGAATGACCCACACAGTGAGCCAAACTTCCGCGGTGGCAGAAACAGACGCGAGTTAAAACTGTGATACACGCAGGGTTCAAACGCAGTCCAATTTTTTTTGCATCTGCGTCTAACACACGAGGCGCGAAAAGACTCAGACGCCAAAAAAATTGCCATCTCCCTGTTGAATGAACAGGAGTTGCAAGATTCGGGTCTGAAACCTTCAACCCGAGTTGGAATTCATCCAAGTCAGTGGCCTTAAAACACGAGCTTCATGAGCAAAGCCAGCGCCAAGTGCCAAAGACTTCTGTGCTCGCGTCCAGAGAAGTTCAAGTTGATGGCGCAAATTCCAGAAGAGGAATGCACCAACCACGACTTCGCAAGAAAGTCTAGATGATATCTCTCTAAGAGATATACTAAAATTCAAAATTGGTTGGGACTAAAAAGGTCATGGCAAGTCGGGACGGCATACCCGCAGAGGCCTCTATCAAGAGTTGAACTCTCTGCATTAGAACGTGGACATAAAAGGAGTTCAGAGAGACGCTTTCTGTTATTGAAATCACTTGACAGTGATAATCTTCTGAAGAGACCAAACAGAAGCATGAAAGCTCTGGGTCATCTTCATCCATGGAGGCAAACCCCTGGTGAAGTCCTTGAAGGGAGAAGACAGAAACTTTCAGTGCACTCGCTGTCAAAAGAAAATAGTCCAAGTATAGACTGCTAAAGGGAGAGGGTGAGCCCTATTTATAGGCTGCCCCTGATAATTGTCATTAATGGTTCATTAATCAAAACCGTCGGCCTTAGTGACCGTACGACCGTCAAAGTCCAATAGGAGTCTGACGCGTAGAACGTTGCTTCGGGAAGCGTCGCAGACGCTGGTCTCAAACCGCCCGCGCCGGTTTTGCATTAAAAGGCATTAACGCCTGAGCCCAATGAAGAACTGACGCGTGGACAAACCGCTTCGGGAAACAACGGACGACCCGGTTTCCCAATCGTCAGTGAAGACTTGACGTTCAAAGATCTCATGAAATCTTTAAGTCAGACCGCATTTAACACCTGGGAAGTTCGTCAAGACGCAGATGAGAAAGACGCGTCCAGGAATCCGCGTCCCCTTTTCAGACTGAATGACGTCCACCTACATTCCAGAGGAATGTTCGCGTGACCCAAAGTTGCGTCCCTTCAGCTAACGGGGCCCATTTTAAGGGAAAGCACTTAACTCAGCAAAAAGACTTAGGCCATTGTGGGATTAGTCGGAAAATGCGCAAGGCTGCGTCCCTCGCGTCCACTCAAAGACCGCGTCTGAGACCGCGTCTGAGAATCAAACACGGTCTATATTCTATGTTGACGGTTCTCCTCCAAAAAAAAAGATTTTTTTTAGGGGTTCCATGAACTTCCATTAATGGTAAAGGTTAAGCCTAAACGGCATTATACCTGGGAAAAGGACTTCCTGCGCAGAGGAACCACCCCTCTGGGCCTCGGCGACGGCCGTCTTTGAGGATGATGCGGTTGGCTTGGCCTTGGGTGCCATTGGTGATCAAGAGTCCAATGAAGAAGAAATGAAGAGAGAACAAAGGAGATCCTTTTTATCAAAACCCTAATAGATGCGCTCGGAGAAGAAAAGGATATCTCTCTGACTGTTGCCATTTATAGGCACGAAGATTCGCAAAGATACGCGGTGCGTGGCTCGATTGGTTCGGCATCGAGTCATTGCTTGACGCGTGGACAGCGCATTTAATACAGCGTGAAGTTCGCACGCCAAAAAAGAAAGTGTCCCTTCGGCTCCACAGGACACGTGGCAGTGCACTCATGACATGGCACGGATTCGCACCCAACAGGCGCGTCTCTCCGAAGTTCGCGTCCTTCCAATCCGGCCTAGCATCGTGTCTGCCCAATGGAATATCAGTCGCATTTTTCATTTCCAAAAGGCGCACCCCATGAAAGTCGCGTCTTTAAAGCAGTACTATCCCTGCGTCTCAAAAAGAGCTGGCATTCAGTCCTTGCTTCTGCAAAATCAGTTCAACAGTACACTGGCACAAGCAGACGATCGTCCACTCCTGGCTTAAAGTGCACCCATGACAGACAAAAGCAATCGGGGAGGTTTAGACTGTGTATCTAGACACTCAACACGATCAACTCTGGTGGCCTCAAAGAGTTCAACAGTACACTCACGAAGACCAACTCCAGATAAGGATCAAACCCGGAGCATTAACAATCCAGTCATAGAGGTGAATTCAGCTAGAGTCCAAAGTATTTCGAAATCCGTCCCAGTTAACTGCGGAATAACGAAAACTTTAGAGGGGGTTCTGTAGGCTGTCTAAAAATCACTAAAAGACAAGCCATTAAAAGGCAGAGTTTTAGACTCAAGGCGCGAAGGCTCAACACCCGCGTCTCAACATCAAGGCGCGAGGGTCCAAAACCCGCGCCTCAACCTCAAGGCGCGTGGGCTCAAAACCCACGTCTCAACAGCTCCAAGGCGCGTGGGTTGACACCCGCGTCTCAGTTGTAACCGTCCCGGTTATAGGGTCAATCACGGCTCACATAACGGGAAAAGTTAGCCCTCATTGTGGAGTGTTTTCAGGAGGCATACGCGAGGGTCCAAAACCCGCGTCTCAACTTCAAGGCGCGTCGGCTCAAAACCCGCGTCTCAGCAGCTCCAAGGCGCGTGGGTTGACACCCGCGTCTCAGTTGTAACCGTCCCTGTTATAGGGTCAATCACGGCCCACATAACGGGGAAAGTTAGCCCTCATTGTGGAGTATTTTCAGGAGGCACGTACGCCCCTGAAACCTCTATAAATAGCCTCGCCGCTATAAAGAGACAGGGTGGCCCCGATAAAGAGACACAGACACAGGTCGCCCGATCAGAGAGACAACAGACTACACACAGGCAGACAGAGAGAGAAGCAGGAGAGAGCTCAACTCTTCAGCAAGCTTGCTACGTACAAGTTGCTCTTTGCCTACCTTCTCTTTGAGAGTTTTGGTAGACAGAGCTGTGCTACTCCTTCTACCAGCCAAAGAGAAGATCCCTGACGATCCCGACGGTCATCCGGTCAACGGAGAACAAGATTCACTCTCCACCGTCACTTGAAGAACCCAGCCTTAAATAAAGGGAGGATTGAAGATTCAACATCATCCCTCCCTTGTAACTGGAAGGAAGACAGTTTTTGTTGTAATTTTTCATCTGATTCAAGGAAACTTTACAGCGAACGCTTTTATTTTCCCTTTTTCTGGCGCGTACAATTCACATCCATTTTTTTAAGGTTTTTGTAATAAAACTCTGCGACTGAAGTCACAGTGTTTCCGTTCGTTTTCCCCTTTCTAGGGATATGGTTGCAGTCTGCTAACTAAGTTAGCCTGATTGAATATTGCCACCCTGGTCGCAGTATGATAATACAAAGCCACCTTCATGGTAAATTATTTTGGTTAATTATAAAGTTGCACTGCGACCTTGGTCGCAGTGTATTATAATTTATTAAGCCTATTGCGACCAAGGTCACAGTATTTTTTTATTTTAAACTTTTAAATAAACGTACTACGATCCGGTATTTTATACTAATGTTTTTAATGCTTCTGCTTCTATAGGTAAACAAGAACTGAAGTCGCAGTTCTCCGTATGTCCAGTTTTTTAAAAAAGTGAATAAAAACTTTGCAACTCTCTCATTAGTATATACTGCGACTTTAAGTTGCAGTTCTTAAAATTTAGTGTATAAGATAGATATAATTGACATGCACACGTGTCAGAACTATAAAAAATAGGACTGCGACTAAGGTCGCAGTTATAAAGCTAGGTTTGACAACTGAAAAAATGTTTTTAATACAAACTTCAACCATGGTCATAGTTAGTAAAATTTAGTGTATTAAATTAGCAGTCGCAGTTCATAAATTTTAGTCTATTAAATTAAATAGGTGCGACTGGGATCGCATATAACACATAAGCTACACAAAAATCTTCTAAATTTAAGAAATTGCGGGAAAAAATTATAAAATAAAAACCTCTTGATCAGTATGTAAAGATCTCAACCCTTCAATACTTTCAATATTCTGAGAGAAAGTTGAACCAGATGATATGTGGTCCATATTTAGATCAGGAGATAGAGATCGCTTACGATTGCGACCAGAATTGGCAGGGGATGTGGACTGCTCCGAGTCGACATTAAAATAGAAAGGAGAAAATTTGGCAGGGGAAGTGGATATCGCTATTTTCAGAAACAACTTTATGGCAGAAAAGTTAACCCTAAATCTGACAAAGAGCGGTAAAAGAAATAAGGGGAAACATAATAATAAACAATAGCGGGACAAGTACCTTTTACCGAGGGGCATTTAGTAATTTAACTTCTTCTAATAAGCGGGCCGCAACTTATTGGTGTGGCGAATATTGTGCCACGTCACCACAGGTTGAGAGAAACTCTCAGCTGTCTGATATACATATTTCTGTGTGTGTATAATATATTTAGATTCTACCAAGGGTTCATGTTGCAATAAATGATTGTGCAGTGGATTTCTTCCTTGTGGGCTTGAAAAGTCTGACAAAATATTCTCAAATCCAGGGTGGGCTTGAAAAGCTAACTAGCACCTCATCTTGCACCCAAAGAAAGGATAAGTACAAGCTCAAGAGGACCACTACAAAAGAGGAGGCAGGCAGTGTACATTGTGGTGGATATGGGTCTCCTTTGTTCACTGCAAGAGCACGCACCCCAGAGATGCTTGTGTCACAGGTATATACAACTCAAAAGCACTTGGTGGAGAAAAAATATTGAATATCACCATGATTATCATGATAATATCCACTATAAAATCATTAAGAAAGTGAAGAGCTAGCATGTGCTGCATGCTGGAAGCTTATTCAACTCAAGACTGGTTACTTCATGAAAATGTCTTGAATTATTAATACCATCATGATTGAGATAATTGTAGCTATATATAAAATTTAATTGTAGCCAAGTCTTTTGGCACAACTTGTTCAACAATGCCTTTCTTCCCTAGCCTCTTGCCGTTCGCATCTTTACCTATTGTTGCATTGTTACTATGCATCGTCTTTGTAATTAGTTGTGCACACCTACAAAAATTCGGCCAGAGTTCATCCTACCGCCTCCCTCCGGGCCCTCGCCCGCTCCCCATCATCGGCAACCTCCATTGTTTAAGAACCCTCCCTCACCGCGATGTAGCCAAGCTCTCGAGGACCTACGGACCGATCATGCGTCTCCGCCTAGGCTCCGTCTCCGCCATCTTCATCTCCTCCCCTTCCCTCGCCGAACAAGTACTCAAATCCAACGACATCATCTTCGCAAACCGGGCCCCCTCGGAAGCTGGAGAGTTCATGTCCTATGGCTACAAGGCCATTGCTTTCTCCGAATATGGGCACTACTGGCGCGGGGTTCGGAAGCTCTGCATCGCGCATCTGCTTGCACCGGCCAAGATCAACTTGTGTGAATTCATCAGGAAAGAAGAAGTTGGTAATTTTGTCGAGTCGTGTAAGGAGGCAGCTATGGCTCGAAGAGTGGTTGATGTCACAACTAAGGTGAATATAACATCTGGATTTTGTTTTAACCTCATTGCGAGCTATTCTTTTAATCACAAAACAGCTAGATAGAAGTTGCCATTTCATTCCATTAAACAGAAAAACAATGAAACATATTCTGATCTATTCACTTGATCTTGATAATAAGTTAACTAGGACGAAGTAGTGATGTCATTTCGTCAACTATAAAAATGCCACAAAACATTTGCACATTTGCCCTAGCTTTCTGCCAAAAACAGAGAAACCTTTCGAATAATTTTCTCTATTTATGCGGGAAAACTAGTACTTGAAGTAGAAAATACTTGTTGAGGAAAACAAAAGTACTTGAAATATATTTTTTTCCTCGAAAACAAAAGTTCTTTCTGTTTTTTTGTTTGTTTATTTCTTTATATATATATATATATATATATTTTCACATGAAGGTGCGGAGGCTAACTGGTGACATTGTGTGTCGGACAATAGTTGAGAGAAAGTACATGGAGAGTATGGACGGAAGAAAATTCACTGAAAATCTAGACGATATGATGAGAATTCTCGGATCGTTTGATCTCAACGACTTCCTCCCGGTCCTAAGTTTTCTCGATCTCCAAAGGATGAGGAGTCGAGCGAGGGCAGTGAGGGGACGGATTGACAAGTTCTTGGAGAAGATGATCGACGAGCACGAGAAGCTGAGAAGAGAGGAAGGGAAGAAGAAGAAGCAAGAGTCTTTTCTTGCTTTTCTTGACATCTTGTTTGATTGCATGAATGATAAAGACTCAGAGTTGGAGCTTGATCGGAATAGCATCAAGGCAATTATTTTGGTAAGGTGACAAAAGCTGAAAAGGACTAGAAACCAAAAATGGATATATCTTGCATGCACAATTGCTTCCACCTACTCTTTTCTGCAACCAGTACTTCATCTCACAAGCTTGACAAGCTAACTACTTGATGATTTATATTAAATATATACAAAAAAAATAGCTAAATACGGGGCTATCTCTTTTCTTGTTTTTTTGAATGAAAGTTATATATCTCATTAACTATGTTAAAGTATGTTTTATACATGTAAATCAAACTGTATAGAATAATATCTACAAAAATGCTTTTAAGTACTTTTTCTTAAAAAAATGTTTTCAAAGAATTTTTGATAAAATTTCTATCAATTTGCTAGAGCTACAATTTAACATAACCTGACTTCAAGATCATAAATTCTCAACATCTTGCAGGAAATATTCGGAGGGGCCATGGATACAACCCCCATAGCCATCGAATGGGCCTTCGCCGAGCTCCTCCGGCATCCAAGGGCAATGAAGAAGGCCCAAGAGGAGCTGGAACGAGTCGTGGGTCTGCACCGCATGGTCGAGGAGTCGGACCTCCCGAAGCTCCCGTATTTGGCAATGGTGGTGAAGGAATCACTAAGACTCCATCACCTAGGCCCATTTCTCTTGCACTACACCAAACAAGATTTTAACCTTGCGGGCTATGACATTTCCAAAGGATCGAGCGTCCTAGTGTGCTCTTGGGCCATGGGCCGGGACCCAAACCTGTGGCCCGACCCGGAGGAGTTCGTGCCCGAGAGGTTTGAAAACAGTAGCGTTGACGTCAAGGGTCGTGACTTCCAGCTGCTTCCTTTTGGGTCCGGGCGCAGAGGTTGCCCAGGGATGAGCTACGCGATGGTCGTGGTGTCTTTGTGCTCGCGCAGCTAGTGCATTGCTTCGATTGGCAGCTCCTCGGCGGTATGCCTCCTGCTGAGTTAGACATGAGTGAAAAGTTTGGGCTTGCAATGCCTCGAGCTGTTGCTTTGCATGCTACTCCAGTTTACCGATTAATTGGTGATTAATCGTGTAATCAAAGCCTAATAATCTTGTTTTGTTTTGTGTGATATTCATTAATACATGTGTTAGCTTGGTGTAATATATATATGTATATATGTGTGTGTGTGTATATATATATATATATATATATATATATATATATATATATATATATATATATATATATATATATATATATGTATATATGTATATATATATATATATATATATATATGTATATATATGTATATATATGTATATATATATATATATATATATATATATATATATATATATATATATATATATGTATGTTATATATATATGTATATATGTATATGTATATATATGTATATATATATAATCAAAGCCTAATATCTTGTTTTGTTTTGTGTGATATTCATTAATACATGTGTTAGCTTGGTGTAATATATATATGTATATATGTGTGTGTATATATATATATATATATATATATATATATATATATATATATATATATATATATGTATATATATATATATATGTGTATATGTGTGTATATATATATATATATATATATATATATGTCTGTATGTATGTATATATATATATATATATATGTATGTATGTATATATATATATATATATATATATATATATATATATATATATATATATATATATATATATATATATATATATATATATATATATGTATATATATATAGGGCTTACTGTACCTCAGCCTGCGGGCTGAGAGAGTTTTCTCAGCCTGCGGGCGTGGCAACATCACCGCCCCACATCTGTTAAAAAATTTGGCGGACAAAATCCTGTAAAATCCCGCCCAATTTAATGTCAGTCACCTCAACATTGTATTTTCCGAAAATACCCTCCATCACAACCTTTTACCTTATTGTAAAAAAATTGTCTTCCAAAAAAATTTATAGCTCTAAAACTTCAACCGGCGGTTCTGATCCAATTAGTTCTTTTCCTTCAAAAATTTCATCCGTTTTTGAAAAAAAATATTTGCAACTGATGGCGCCTAAGAAATCATCCGTCGAAAAAGGTACTACAAAATTGATATTTCAAAAAATTTTAGGGTTTTGTGTATTTTAATAGTTTTAAATTTTTTCAAGATTTATTTCTGAAGTCGCATGTTTTTTTAAATTTTTTTTAAATATTGGAAACATGGTCGCAATTACGAAAGAGATTTTACTTTTTATTATTTACTTCTATTTTTTGAAAGTTTTTATTATTTACTTCTATTTTTACTGTGTCGCAGTTCAGATCTGTGCGACTTTGGAATTTTTTTTTTTTTACCTTTCCTTGTAGATGAATGCGACGTAGGTCACAGTATATGAAATTTACTTTTTTTTTCTCACATACTGACGACATGGGTCGCAGTTGTTTAAATAAGAGTTGTAGTCTCAAGTCTTCACCAAGGTCGCAGTTTATTTTAAATAAATGTTTTTATCAAACTTGTGTCGCAGTTATTTCTTTTTGAACTGTAGTCTTATGCGACCTTGATCGCAGTGTTGGCCCTGGTCGCAGTTGTTCTGATTGTACTGTAGTCCTATGCGACCTTGGTCGCAGTGCGACCTTAGTCGCAGTGCGACCTTGGTCGCAGTACATGTAGTGCGACCCTAGATTGCAGTCTACTAGTGTTTTTTTTGCAATGCATGACTGCGACCGAGGTCGCAGTTTATTAAAAACAAATATGCTTTTTATTCCCTTATAATTTTTAAATAATCATTGGTCTAAAGTGTTTAATTTTTCTTCCTACGTAGGTAAACAACAGATACAGGTTCGTCCTCTGAGATCAAGCATAAAACCAATGTGCCAGTTAATGAAGAAATTTAAAAAGTACATACAGCCTGATTTCGTAGAGGCGATGAAGAATACCCCATTTGGCCCAATCTTCATGGCGTTCTACAATGAAGAATTTGGGGCTGAAAAAGCTCTAAAATCAAACGTTGCCTTACTGCGTATTTTAGACCAGTATGACAGCAATACAAGGATCTTTACAATTGGGGGCAAAGAGATTGAGTTAACAGTGGAGGATGTTGCCCTTACTTTTGGTCTACCTGTCAATGGGGTAGATTTTGTGATGAATAAGACATGTACGCTGAAAGATAGAGGGGTTATAAAACATTTTTTCCCCAATATAAAGAAGATCACAAAAGTATCTATTGAAGATGCTTTGGATAATCTTCTTGTCAAGAGAAGGAGGAGGGATATATTAGATGTGACACCGGATGAACAATCTGAGCAGCAATTGTCTATAAATGAAATTACAAGAGACATAAATAGACTTGCAGCTCAAGACTTTACCACATTAGTCATCCTATACATGTCGGCCACTCTTTTCTTCTCTGACAGTAAATGCACGGTGCCGTGGTATATTGTGGAACAGATTGCCAATATGCAACTAATGAGGACAATATGCTGGGCAAAAGCTGTTTGGCAATTCCTGATTGACTCAATGGACATCTTCAGGCAAACCACGTACGAGCTGCAAGGATGCTCCGTGCAAATTATTGTAAGTAGAAATCTCAAATTTGGCCAACATTGTATGAAATTTACCCATAAATTGATAAAATTTGTGGAAACTAATTTAATTTTTAATTTTTGCAGTATTGGCTGTGTGAGAGGGCACCTATTTTTGAGCAGAGGTCTGGTTTGGAGGAAAAACCCCACGCGCAGTAAGATGGGACCTCCAAAATATTGGCAGATCTCTACTTGAAGTTGATCTAAAAAAGATTGACAGCAATATTGTAAGTTAAACTTCTTTTTATGTGTAGTACAAATAAAATGCGACCATAGTCGCAGTATTGAGCTGCAACTTTCGCAGTTCGTTTTATGCCTGACAAATAATGTGCGACCATGGTCGCATTCTCTTGAAAATACCCTTTTCAACAGAAATGCGACCATGGTCGCAGTGTTGAGCTGCATGTCTTGGCAGATAAATTTATGCACGACAAAACATACTGCGACCATGGTCGAATTCTTATCCAAAATATTTCATAAATAAACTGCGACCATGGTCGCAGTATCATTATTTCATTGTTTTATTTTTAGCTTACCTTTTTCTGTTTATTTTCAGATTTTGAGTCGAATGGCCAATATCTCTAATGATGAAAAAAATATGGTTGGCCTTCCTGTTGAAGGGGAAGAGGATGAGGAAGAAGAAGTAGCAGAAGATGAAGGTGAAGATGAAGGTGAAGAAAAAGAAGAAGAAGAAGGTCAAAGTGAAGGAGATGAAGGAGGCCATACATGTAATGAGGCTGACATCCCGGCGGAAAAGGAGCCAGAACCGGCTGAAACGAGTGAGCAAGAACCAATTTTTGAAGGTTATTTGCCACCTCCACCGGATGTTCAAGCAGCAGAAATAAAACGATTGAGGTCTGCAAATCAGCTCTTGAGAGATTATGTTTCTCAACTTGAAAAAAAAATTGAAAATATGGAGAATGAAAAAAAAGTCAAGGCTGAATTAAAATTAAAAAGAAGAGAAAAAAGAGAGAAGAAAAACCAAAAAAGGCAACAGGAGAATAGAAGAAGGGAAGAGGAGGAGAATGAAAGGAGGAAGAGGGAAGAGGAAGAGAAAGAGAAGGAGAAGAAGAGGGAAGAAGAGAAGGAAAAGGAGAACAGGAGGAGAGAAGTGGAGGAGAAGGAGAATAGAAGAAGGGAAGAGGAGGAGAATGAAAGGAGAATGAGGGAAGAAGAGGAGGGAAAAGGAGGAGCAGGAGAAGGAGAAGAGGAGGAGGGAAGAGGAGGGGCAGGAGAAGAGGAGGAGGGAGGAGGAAGAGAATGAGAAGAAGAGGAGGAAGGCGCAGATGGAGAACAAAAGAATGAAGGAGCAGATGGAGAAGCAGGCTGAAGAGGAGAAGAAGAAAAAACTGGAAGAGGATAAAATCATGGGTTCTGAGTCTGTTTTAATTAATATTGGGGAAGATATTTCAAGTTTTTCTCTGAATCTAACTCAAATGACTCAAGAAATCCAAAGAGATAGAGCTTCTGAAGAAGAAATTCAAGAACATACTCCGCCTCAGAAGCAATCCTCAAAAGAAGCTGTTTTGGAAACCTCTAAAGGAACAATAGAAAGGGGAGTCAAAGAACGAAAGCGCGCTGAAAGAGATCGCGATGACTCCGACTTTGTTTATCCAAAACAGAAGAAAAAAAAATGAAAATCCTCTTCCACAGCCTGCGGCTGCGAGTTCTACCGCTGGTTTCGGCGACAAAGAGATTTCCTCCACTGAGCCAAAATCGACAGAATTGACCGAAACCACATCATACAGAATTCTGCAGCCCCATCAACAAGCTCGTATAAAACATTTCTTCGACAAGTCCTACTCTGAGTAAGTTAATTCATATCAAAAAATTTCTGTTATACCTTTATATAAGAACAATTAAATTACTAACTTTGTTTTGAATATCTTGCAGTTCTACTGCGTATCAGGATACCAATAATTCAATCATCATTTCAAGGAATGACATTGAGGACCTGATGTTCAGTAGAGACTTAGATGCAAATGTAATTCATTTCTACATGCAGCATCTTGAGAAAAGAGAAGGATTAAAAAGCATATTCTTCCGAAGCGAAACTTAGGTAAAAATCTACTTTCTCCTTTACGGTTTAATGTAATATCAACTCTGGAACAGATTACTAATATTCTCTATCTCTGTGTAGGCATAAATCATGTACTGCGACTAAGGTCGCAGTAAATAATTAAAATGTACTGCTACTAACACATGTACTGCGACTAAGGTCGCAATTTATAATAAAAATGTATTGCTACTAACTCAGGTACTGCGACAAAATGTAACAGCTGCGACCTGCGACCAAGGTCGCAGTTTATAATTAAAATGTATTGCTACTAACTCAGGTACTGCGACAAAATGTAACAGCGGCGACCTGCGACCAAGATCGGAGCTGCGACCAAGGTCGCAGTTTATAATTAAAATGTACTGCTACTAACTCATATACTGCGACTAAATAATATAGTGCGACTAAGGTCGCAGTTTATAATTTTTTGTTACATTTTGAATTTGATTTAAATTTTTTTTCTTCTTGTCCGCAGCACGATGTTGTAAATAAAATTGAAGATCTGGAAGGTCATTTCATCAAGCAGAAGCTGTTGAAAAACTGGACAGCTGACGTGCAGTACATGTTCTTCCCGATCAATCACAAACATAGTGCCGACGAGCAGGGATTTCACTGGACCTTGCTGGTATTCGATTCCACCACAGAAGAGTGGATTTTTTACAACTCTTTGGTGCCAGCTGACAAAAAAAGTAGTATAACACAGCTTTACCAAAGAGATGCAAGAATAATGGTGAGTTGAAATTTAATATTTTGATTAATTTGATTAATACTAATTTTTTTCTATTGACATTGCAGAAAGAAAGATTATTAGAGATTTTTGAGATTCATTCCAAAAAAAAAATAAGAAAAAATAAAATAAAATACGCAAAATGCCCCCAACAATCAAACAGGTATATAAATTTTTGACATGTAATTTCATTTCATATTTTCTACTTTTTTTTAGTACAAAAACTAATTTCATTTAATGATTGCTCTATGGAAATTTCAGTGTTGATTGCGCTATATATGTATGCAAGTACATGGAAAGCATAGCGTCTGGCTATCATCTATCAGCTGCTGATGCTATTACGGTTGATGCTGTACAGAAACTAAGAAGTGAGCTTGCATACATGATACTTGCAGATGTAGAGAAGAGTTGGGATGAAGAAACAGACATTATACGACATACGACATATGAAGACTGATAGTTGACAAATTATTGATATACCACAATTTTTTTTATAAATGTAAAAAATATTTCAAGTGCAATTCATTGCATAATTTTTTTGTTGTATTGATTTAATTTATACACATTTCTATACATTTATTTATTATAAGTTCCATTGATTATTTACAGTCTTCATTTGTTAGAACTTGGCTTTTACTATTGCGTACTGATGTTAGAAACAAACATGCCTTCAGTAATTGTGTTAATCAACAACAACACTGCGACCTTCGTCGCTATGCGTGTTAATATAAAGGAAACACCTACCTAACGTACAGCGACTTAAGTCTTCACCATCTCAAAAATCTAAAAAGAAGGTTGCGACTTTGGTCGCAGTTGATAGCCGCAGCCTTAGTAAAATACAATGCGACTTTGGTCGCAGTTGATGGCGGCAATGTTTTAATCAACAATAACACTGCGACCTTGGTTGCTATGCGTGTTAATATTAAGAAAACACATACCTAACGTACTGCGACTTAAGTCTTCACCACCTCAAAATTTTAAAAAGAAGGTTGCGACAGTTGATAGCCGAAGTCTTAATAAAAATACAATGCGACCTTGTTCGCAGTTGATGGCGGCAATGTTTTAATCAACAACAACACTGCGACCTTGGTCGCTATGCGTGTTAATATAAAGGAACACCTACCTAACGTACTGCGACCTAAGTCGCAGTACATGTAGTGCGACCCTAGATTGCAGTTGCTGGCCATCTTTATCAATAACAACAATGCGACCTTGGTCGCAATTAATCATGTACACTGCGACCAAAGTCTCTGACTACATTATGTACAAAAAAAATTAAACTATAAAATAGAACTTTAAAGTACAAGTACATATAAAAATAATACAGTAGAAATCAAAGAATGATAATAAATCTGATTATAATTACACGCCAGTGTCAGAATGCGACTTAATCTCTCTACACTGTGCGACCCTGGTCGCACTTCATAAAAAATTGAAGTCTTTGTTCCTTCGAGATGGAGGCAACCCAAACTTACTTCTTCTGCCAATAAAAAAATAAATAGTAAGAATTTTAAAGATTAATCGTTATAAAAAAATGATTAACAGGTTTAATGTAATATACCATTAACGGACAACCAGTCCTGTAATGGCCCAGCTCTTGGCAGTTACCACATCTTCGATGCTTAACTTCCTTCTGATATATAGAATCTTCAAAACCAGACTTAAGCCTGGATGCAGCTCTAGGTCTCCCCTTGGTTGGTACAGGACCAATTGGATCACGTATATTCAATTCTTCACCATCTCGCAATATGACAACGGATCTACTGGAACCAACGGCAGTCTTAGGATGTGATGAATGATCATTTCCTGACAATGCTCTGTATTCTCTAGTGGTATTTTGGGCAAAACTTTCCAAAACTCCCTCCAACTTTGAAATTTCATTAGAATCAGCGACCATGTCAAGAATTGCATTAAATTTTGAACGAACTTTCCACAATCTAGCCGTCCGTGGAGTGCCTTGGCTGGGAAAAGGCCTCATGCCATTTTCAATTGCAACGTTTTTGTAACGAGCATCCAACCTCCATCTCTGAAGTATATATGATTCCGGTATATGTATAACGTGATTGCGCCACAAAATACACAGAATATGTCTACATAGGATACCCTCTGTTTTAAATAACGAGCAACTACAAGAAACATGAAGTTCCTCTCGCTTATCATAACTGACCTTTTCCCAAATGTCTTTTGATTCTGAAAATTTACCAACCAAATATGTTGATCCAGGTTTGTCCTGTTCCACCTCTTCTGAAAACAGTGTCATTACAACTGCCCATTCCTTTTGGAACAACTGAAAAATCTTCGGTGTATACAACTTCGAAACCTGTATCTCATATGGATTGGTTGTACAATTGGGCACAGAATTCAAACCCCTAAAATCTTGAAGAGATTCAGATGCACGACGGGAAGCAACGGCTTTATCATATTGGTGAACAAATTCCACTAGTTTAGTGTTTGAGTTAACAAAACCATCAAAGAAGGAATTAATACTCTCGGACCTCTGACTGGTTGTCATTCCAGCAGAGAAAACATCCTTGAGATATGCATTAACCCAATGTCCACGAAGCCTGTACATCTTCATCAACCAACTGCCATCTTCTTCTTCTAACTGATATTTTTCACTCATCAGACGCCATCGCTCCTCACAAGTGCTTATATCGCGGGAGGTGTACCAAGCATGGAAATCGGAGACCATATCTTCTCCATACTTGTTAGCCATTGGGATTTGTTGCTCGGCAATATGTTTCCGTACATGCCAGAAACAGTAACGGTGCCGAGACGTCGGGAAAACAATCTTGATGGCCTCACCAATCTGCGCATCCTGATCAGTAATAATCAGCTTCGGTTCAACTCCATGCATGCACTTGAGCCATTTTTGAAATAACCAAACAAAAGTATCCCTCTGCTCATCAGCAAGCATTGCACAGCCGAACAAAATTGACTGCCGGTGATGATTTACTCCAGTGAATGGAGCAAATGGCAAGCTCAAGTGATTAGTCCTGTATGTGGTGTCAAAAACGATCACATCACAGAAGCTCAGATACGAGGAAATAGCTCTTCCATCAGCCCAAAAAATGCTTCTAAGTGTGCCCGCGTTATCAACTTCACTTGAAAAGAAGAATTCTGGATCGGTCTCGGCTTTCTCTTGAAAC
>JAVJIF010034527.1:85000-112024 GCA_038442645.1 Agave tequilana
ATATGTGTATATATATACAACCAAGAACCATAGCTAATGGTATCTTGTCTCTGCACAAATTCTTTATCTTCGTATCAGAGCAACTCTTGTACCATGTCAAGTATTTCCTCTTCATCTTCCCTTACCTCAATCCAAACACTTGCATCCATGGTTACTCCCAATCCCAACATCACTCACTTTCTAAATGTTAAACTCGACAAGGGAAACTATCTACTGTGGCATTCTCAGTTCCTTCCTCTTCTCAAACTTCATGATCTCGAAGGCCTCATCGACAGAACCTCTCTGTGTCCGGTCCAGTTCCTTTCTTCTAACAAGAAGGATGCTCAGCCCACTATTAATCCAGAATACACTCGCTGGATCAAGCTTAATCAGATGCTCTTATGTTGACTTATCTCCTCGCTCACTGAGGTTGTTCTTGCTCATGTCATTGGCCTCACCACATCTCGTGAGGTGTGGTGCTCTCTGGAGTGAATCTTTGCGTCACCCTCCAGAGTTAGAGTGTAGCAACTCAAATATCAGCTGCACACCATTAAGATGGGTACCTCTTCTATGTCAGAGTACATCTAGTCTGTCAAGTCTATCGTGGATAATCTGGCAGTAGTGGCTAATCCAGTTGCTGACTCTGATCTCGTCTCTACCTTACTCAATGGTCTGTCTCCCGAATATGACTCGTTCGTCACCTTCGTCAACACACAAGTCAACCCTGTACTGTCAGAAGAACTCATCGGCCTCATTCTTAGCCAGGAGATTTATCATAGGCGCGCTATCACTTCACCAGACTCCACAACCCTCTTCTCCCCTTCTCTTGCGGTTCATACTGTTTCCCGCACTCCAAGCTACCATTCAGCTCCATCTTCTTTCAGTGGTCGTGGACGTGGCCAAAGCAGGGAACGCGGTCGTGATCAAGGACGTTCCTTCTTACTGCCACATCAGTCCGCCAGTGGCCGACCTCAATGCCAGATCTACAATTATTTTAGCCATTATGCTAACTAATACTACAATCGTTATGATGATTCGGTTAGCCCAACTGCTCTTCTCTACTCTTATGGGAATAGTCCAGTCGATCCCAACTGGTATGTTGACTCCAGAGCCGCTCATCACGTAACGGCTGACATTGCGAATCTGGCGGTTCCCTCAGAATATCAAGGACCCGACAGAGTTCGCATGGGTAACAGGACAGGTTTGCCTATCCGAGCTACTGGTGTTCTTTATTGTGTTCTCCCTTTTCTTTGTCTTGAAAAACTTTTTATATGTTCCTGATATCACCAAAAATCTTCTGTCTGTCAATCAATTTACTGCCGATAATAAAGTCCTTCTTGAATTTCTCCCTGATTCTTATTTTATCAAGGATCTCTCCACTCAGAAAACTCTACTGCGGGGACAACTTAAGGATGACCTGTATGTCTTTTGATTGAGGTAAAACCTGCACACAAAATACAAAACTTTAGATCGAAGAATAAAGATGTGCAAGTGCTCAATTCTTACCGCTATAGCAAGTGGCTATGCGGGTCGTGATCCACAAGGAGGGTTTGCGATAGAAGCGTTCAAGGTTTTTTATATTGAAATCTTTATGAAGATAAAATGAAAGTTCTTCTTTGTTTTTAAGAAATAAAAATGAAAATGAGTTATGTTAAAGTTAGAAAGAAAATGGTAGAATGAGAAGGTGGAAAAGAATAGAGAATGACTATTTACAAAGAAATGGGAAAGAAAGCGACTATGTACAAATGAGTTGGGAAAGAAGTGATTTGGAAGATATGGTGTTGGTGATTTAATTTACAGAAATAAAAGAAAAGAAAGAAAGATAAAGAAGTACTCACCTTGTAACGGTCCCAGTTTAAAATTTTCCATTTAACCATAATTATCTCGTATAATCCAAGCGTGGGACCCATCAAGGTACAATACTTCCAACATAATCATCAGAACTCTCTACAATACATCAAAATTTCCACTAAAGATAACATGTATGAACAACTCGAGACTTATCATACTAACACATATAGTTCACTAATCCATAAGAACACAGTCTACATTCATCGTGACAACATATATACATACAAGTAAGGGTCCAACACTAGGTCCTAATAGAATTACAAGCCAAGAGTAACACTTACTAAAAGTACGCATGTTAATACAAAGTTATATACATAACAAATGTAACTTCTAAACAGTGGTTCTGGTGGCGCTTGTCCCGCACAACTGCCCTTAAGCGGGTCCCTTGCCCTTGTCCAAACCTGTTGGTGGAGTTAGAATAGAGTGAGCTTGACGGCTCAGTGAGTAAAACAATAACTAAACATGCCTATCAAGTAGGTATACATGGCTAAATTATCTGGTTGACATGTGTGTCGATATACTATTTTTGTAGGATCTTATAATTAGCCATGAGCCAAAACAAAACACAGTAACAATGCCTTATTAGTCGACTAGGCCACCCTATAGTCGACTAATACTCACTGTAAGTCGACTAATATGAAGCTATAGTCGACTAACTCTGCTTCACACGCACCTGCTACTTTACTAGCAGCCAAGAATTTATGTAGTCGACTACCCTCCTTGGTATAGTCGACTAACTCAAGTACTAGTCGACTTGAAGTTCCCTATAGTCGACTAATTCTGGATCAAAAATTATGTTACTCTCTGGATGTCACCTATAGTCGACTACCCTCCCTATGTAGTCGACTAATCCACAATATTAGTCGACTAGTAGTTGACTCAAGTCGACTAAAACTGTCAAAAACGGATTGTCAACTTTCTGTTTACTCTCTGTATCTGGGATTAGTCGACTACAGTCTGTTTGTAGTCGACTAATCCTGCTATATCAGCAGTTATCTGCCTAAAGTATCACACCTATAGTCGACTAATTCCGGACTTAGTCGACTAACCTACTTAAAAAGTGCCTGTTAAGAAGTCATTTCCAGATTTGCTGTTAAGGGTTTATACATGAATATAACATAGGACTTATATTATAGTGACAACCACATACATACACATAATCTCCCCTTCTACGCCTCCGGTTCAACCCGGTCCCTTCCTCCGATACAATACATATAATCTCCCCTTCTACGCCTCCGGTTCAACCCGGTCCCTTCCTCCGATACATAATATATATCTCCCATTCTACGCCTCCGGTTCAACCCGGTCCCTTCCTCTGATGCATTCATGCCATCATATAATATCAATATGCAAGACATGTAATAAAATCATGGATTCATAAACAACATGAGTAATACTTGCGGAAATTGAAACACATGAACCCAAAACCTACATAAGGTCAAATACTTGTATATCTCTTACACTTATTTCAATTCCTACTTATTTCTACTCATCATGTTGTTAAGATTAGCATGTTCTACTCACTCTTGAAGTGGTATGGCCTGATTTTTGGCTGTTTTTGACTGTTGTTGCTGCTGCCCTTCACTGCTGCTGCTGTTGTTGTTGTTGTTGCTGTTGCTGTTGTTGTTGTTGTTGCCGTTGCTGTTGTTGTTGTTGTTGTGAAAGGAGAGAGAGAGAGTTTGTGAAGAGGGAGAGAGTTTGTTGATCAAAAATGTTTAATCCTCTTCATCCCTTCTATTTATAGTCTTTTATCCTTCCATAATAATGTGCCAAGTGTCCCTTAAACATCCCATCAAGTTTAATTAAACCCCATGCCTCTCCCCTCTCCATGAAGTACAAGCATGGTGGGGATGTGGTGATGTTGACTTTGGGGCATAATTCTTATACGTAAAAATACTTACGTATACACTTGTATATACGTACCGTATAATACCCGTATAATACATATGGCTTACTAAGATATCATGCATACATATTAATCCCATTGCCCCTTATGATTATTTAGGACAAAGAAATACTTTAATTAAGGCAAGTGTTACACACCTAGTTTGGTTGATGACTTACCTGGAACCCTTGCATGTTCTACCTTGCTTTGGAGGCGTTCAACGCATAGGTCATAGGATCGAGCTCAGTCCCCGTTCGCATTATATCATCAAGCCTAGCAAGAATGAAGTGATGCGGATCTTGAGGAGGAGAACGTCTTCATGAACTATCGTTGGCACTCACACAACATCGTTATACTTATGCTTCTGGCTTCACTTGCAAACTCATCAAAAACAAAGGAGGTAAAGTAGAAAGAGGAAGAAGGAAACAAAAGAAAATACGAACATAAAAAGAAGCTTTTACCTTTATTACTTGCAGAAACAATGGAAGAAATGAGGAGGGTACATCGGTGTCACTCTCAAACTCAGCCTCTCTCTCTTACTTACATGAATCTTCATCTAACCTAAGCTTACATACAAATTACATAAAAAGAAAAGAAAAACATAAACTACAAAGAATGAAAACTAGGCTAAATCCTATCTCTGCATGGTCGTCCCATTTTCAGTGAAAATACTGGATTTTTATAGGCAAAAACCCAACCTACAGGATCCGGGGAGATCGGGGGAGCAAACGCTCCCCCTAACTCCACAACCAAGCCGCGGAAACGCGGCTTTGGCTGCGTTTCCGCGGCCAGGGTGTGGTCAGGTGGCCACACCCTGTTGGTGGGTCTCTCTGGATTTCCCTTCTGCCTTTATCTTCAGTTGGTTTCTTCGTTTGAGTCTGGGATTTTGACAAAATGGCCTTTGATTTTTGCTTCAACCGATCGATTCTGAGAGGATTCTTCTCAACCGGTTTTCAACCTCTTGATTTTTTCCTGATTTACTGAGCTCGAATTAATTCTGATTTAATTCAGAATTCTGGTGGGCTTTTGGGCTCATTTCTCTTCAGCTCCTTAAGGAATGGGCCTGCAAATAAATTAAATATTTAATTAAGACAATGCAAGATTTTATTCTATAATAAGCATGAAATATGATACTAAATATGCAACATTAGCGACCAATCACACCCCCATACCTATCTTTTGCTCGTCCTCGAGCAAAACAATTAAACTATACTAAGGATTATTAGACCACTTTCGCAGGTCACGCGATTGCACTGAGCATGTGCAACAAGCCGTTAAACCTCTAGGTTTCCCCTAGAGGACGAGTTTTGTCTCGTGAGGGTTTTCAGCGGATTGCACCCACAAAATCCATAAAGAAAGAGAAACAAAGAGTTAGTATTTTCGAAATGCATTTTGAAAGAGAAAAATAATTGAAATATAATTGTAAGATTTAAGCAATTTATAAATTATAGGAAAACTGAATTTTTCATTCCTAAACTTAGTCTCTATTCAAAAATTTATTATCAATCAAAGTAAGGAGTCAAATTGTACTTCTCATCTAGTCTATTACTTTACCCTAAGTCATATGCACCTTATGATCGTGAAAATTTTGACGAAGGGTTCATTAACTCTAACTCTTATGTCTTTTTTATTTATATATATTTTTGATGGTATTATTCCTTAGTTCTATTAGGCTTTCTAATCTGCCCATGTAACGAGCCTTTAATCGATGACTCCCAAACCAAACGGTCTTAGGGCATTGGGTGAGAAAACACCCCAAGGACTTAAGGACTCGAGCAAACAAGGCCACAAAACTAAGGGTTTTATTATATGAACCCCTTTTAGGCGTGAATTCTTATGCTTTATTAGGCACAAATACCCAGCTTAATCAGAGGATTTTTATATATATTTCTCAAACTTATCTAATCATCTTTCGCATAAATACTAAGGCTTGCTTAGGCCAAAGCACCTAGCTAATCAATAATTAGATTTGTTTATATTATTTTTCTTTTTCTTTTTTTTATAAGGCATAAGAATCTTTGTTTTTGAACCCTAAGTGTGTAAGTGTATGAAGTGTGCATATTTCATCAAGGTAAAGATCAAGACTAAATTACTTTGACAAATTATCTTCCTAACCCTAAAAATCAAACAAATAATCTTATTTTGACCAAGTATAAGAAATCCTAATTTGGATTTTCCTATTCCTTAAAATTAACTTAATTTCTTACAAAACATATGTCAAAATATTGTTTCTATTTTCAAAGAGTTTTTAAAAGTAAAGAAAATGCTAAATATTTTTTTTTGTTTAAAAAAAAAACTAAGTTATGTTAGACCCTCCCCCACACCTATCTCATGCATTATCCTTAATGTATGAATTAATGCATAGATGCATGAAAAAGAAGAAAGGGAAGGAAAATGTTACCTTAAGATGGTGGTTCCGCTGGTGGTCTGATTGGTCCACGAAATGCGGCCCAATCGACTTTTTGTTGGGTTCGGAGGAACCCACCAGAAATATCTCTAATATAACCCATTAAAATGATGAATCCATAATGGATTTTTATTAAATATTTGACCCCATCTAATTTCCAAATTCCATAATTGATTTCGGAGTCAAATTTGTCAACCACCTCGTCCCAGAATGGAGTGTGAAAAGATAGAATGATTGACTTGGACTCAGGAAGTACAGGAACTAATACCGACTCAGGAAGGTGACTTAAGTCAAGTAAAGGTTCAGGAGTCGAAATAGGTTCAGGAATTGGGTCCAAGTCAAGAAGTTGAAACTCAAGTCTACATTTATTTTCCAACAATGGAATGTGACTTAATATTGGTGATTCAAGTTCAGGAATGATAGGTGGGGGAATCAAAACTGACTCTAAAATATTACTCAAGTTTGGTAACAAAACAGGAGTCAATATTGATTCAGAAAGTTGAACTGGATCACAGATTTGAGAATCTAGGTCACATATTTCATTGAGTTCAATATCAAAAAAATGAGAACTTGCCAATTTGTCAATAGGATTTTCAAAAGTGTAAAATTGGTCAAGTTCAATATGATCATCAAAAATAGGTGATTCAATTTCATGATGAATTGGCACAGGATCCAATGTTGACTTGGGGAAAAGATTAAAATCAGGTAAAGATACCGGAATCATTATTAAATCAGGAAGAAAAATTGAATAACTAAGTTGAAGTTCATGATCATATTCATTTTCAAGTTCGATTTTAGGCAAGGGATAACTTGCCAAACTATCAATATTATTTGGAGTTTGGGCAAGTTCAAATGACTGTTCTGAAATGGAACCTTGATTTTCCAAACTACATGACTCTTCGGCTCTAACAGAATGGTTAGTGACATCAGAACAGGTCAAACGGTGAGAACGTAGAGATTGGACCATCATATCTATGTCACGATTACGAGCGTTTTGAGCATGAGTCATGGCTTCAAGCATCTTTTCATAGTTGATAGGTTCATTGTTTTGATGAAAAGATGAAGTGTTGTCTTAGAATTGGTGGTGAAATTGTGAGTCCATCAGATTTTGAGATTTTTGTTTGGACTCACGCATACTCATTTCCAAAATTGATAGTTTTCTATTTTGGACTGGTGGAACTGAGTATGAATCTTGAAAATATTGTGGACTAGGTGAAGAAGGAGGACAAGTTGGTTGAAAATTTGACTCGGGGTAGGTGAATCCCCACTGACTCTGTGAAGAGTTGAAATCATTCTAGAAATTATAGTTATTAGATTGGGGGCATGGGTTATATTGATTCGGATAAGACCAATCCGGCACACTAGGTTGGTTAAAGTTATGATATGCCAGGTTGGTAATATCTGAAAATGAAGTCGGTGTGTAATATGGATTATTATTAAAAATGGAAAAATTGTTATTATAAGCCATATCACACAATAGAATACAAACAAAGAAAAAGAAAAAAAAACAAATAAACAAACAAAAAAGAAAAAATTCTAAACTAAGTTAGGGTAGACCTATGACCTGGACGACTCCTAACTGATTAGACTGTCCACGGGAGATTTAATGTAGACTTTGACCACAAGCTAATCAGCCAGGTCAGGGCAAGGTTGGTGGGAGGTTTTCCGTCAAAGACGTTCCTTAATTAAATAACCACCAACCTTCGGGCTTTCGGCCCTTAATCCCTTTCCTAGACACTGATTTTGCAGGAGTCAAATTCTAACACCTTTTCCCCTTAGGATAATCTCCTAATTGAGTCCGAGATGTCCCTAGGGCCAACGTCTACTTCATTTTTAGTTAGGCTTGGGTTAGTGAGTGCTTGGAATCTGATTTTTAGGCCAAGGAAGGGTGATTAAATCCCCACCTTATCTTTTTATGGGTTAGTGCCCTTAAGATAAGTTTATGCAAGTGTACAAGATATGTAAATAAGATTCACTCAAAGCAATGAAAATCAACCAAGAGATGAGTCCTATTCTACATGCAATGCGAACGTACCTTGCTCCAGCACTCTTCAACAGTAAAGAAAATGAATTGAAAAGACACGTGCCTAAAATGTAAACGTCTAATCAAATTTTTTAACTTTTTCAACAAACGTTTTACTATTGATTTATTAGCAGGCTTTTGGTGATGGCATATAAGAATTAAGATTTACAGCAGCTATGTTTTTGCATAGAAAGCAACCCTGCACAAAACCGGTTTAGTAGTCAACTCTTTTTTGCCGTAGATCCGCGGCTTTGACCGCGAAAACGCGGCAAATCAGAGGGCACTTGGTCTCTGCTTTCTAGAGTAGAGGCCCAAGATCACTTATATGTTACTGCAAATTTATTTTCCGGATTTGCTTGTCCTATAACCTGCAACAGAGAAGAAAATTCGTTTTAGTTCTAAAAAATTTTCAATAAAAATCAGATTTCAATAAAAACCGTTACCCTCCCCGGCAACGGCGCCAAAATTTGATTGAGGTAAAAACCTGCACACAAAATACAAAACTTTAGATCGAAGAATAAAGATGTGCAAGTGCTCAATTCTTACCGCTATAGCAAGTGGCTATGCGGGTCGTGATCCACAAGGAGGGTTTGCGATAGAAGCGTTCAAGGTTTTTTATATTGAAATCTTTATGAAGATAAAATGAAAGTTCTTCTTTGTTTTTAAGAAATAAAAATGAAAATGAGTTATATTAAAGTTAGAAAGAAAACGGTAGAATGAGAAGGTGGAAAAGAATGGAGAATGACTATTTACAAAGAAATGGGAAAGAAAGCGACTATGTACAAATGAGTTGGGAAAGAAGTGATTTGGAAGATATGGTGTTGGTGATTTAATTTACAGAAATAAAAGAAAAGAAAGAAAGAAAGATAAAGAAGTACTCACCTAGTTTGGTTGATGACTTACCTGGAACCCTTGCATGTTCTACCTTGCTTTGGAGGCGTTCAACGCATAGGTCATAGGATCGAGCTCAGTCCCCGTTCGCATTATATCATCAAGCCTAGCAAGAATGAAGTGATGCGGATCTTGAGGAGGAGAACGTCTTCATAAACTATCGTTGGCACTCACACAACATTGTTATACTTATGCTTCTGGCTTCTCTTGCAAACTCATCAAAAACAAAGGAGGTAAAGTAGAAAGAGGAAGAAGGAAACAAAAGAAAATACGAACATAAAAAGAAGCTTTTACCTTTATTACTTGCAGAAACAATGAAAGAAAGGAGGAGGGTACATCGGTGTCACTCTCAACATCAGCCTCTCTCTCTTACTTACATGAATCTTCATCTAACCTAAGCTTACATACAAATTACATAAAAAGAAAAGAAAAACCTAAACTACAAAGAATGAAAACTAGGCTAAATCCTATCTATGCATAGTTGTCCCATTTTCAGTGAAAATACTGGCTTTTTATAGGCAAAAACCCAACCTACAGGATCCCGGGGAGATCGGGGGAGCCAACGCTCCCCCTAACTCCACAACCAAGCCGCGAAAACGAGGCTTTGGCCGCGTTTCCTCGGCCAGGGTGTGGCCAGGTGGCCACACCCTGTTGGTGGGTCTCTCTGGATTTCCCTTCTGCTTTTATCTTCAGTTGGTTTCTTCGTTTGAGTCTGGGATTTTGACGAAATGGCCTTTGATTTTTGCTTCAACCGATCGATTCTGAGAGGATTCTTCTCAACCGGTTTTCAACCTCTTGATTTTTTCCTGATTTACTGAGCTCGAATTAATTCTGATTTAATTCAGAATTCTGGTGGGCTTTTGGGCTCATTTCTCTTCATCTCCTTAAGGAATGGGCCTGCAAATAAATTAAACATTTAATTAGGACAATGCAAGATTTTATTCTATAATAAGTATGGAAATATGATACTAAGTATGCAATATTAGCGACCAATCATCTTTTCCTTGGGGAATCATAACTTCACTACTTATTCCCGGGCTCTTCTCGGTGAGCGTGCATTTTCCTCCGTCTGGCATGAGCGCCTAGGTTATCCCTCCACCAGAGTTGTCTCCAGTGTTTTATCTCAGCATCAGTTTTCTTTCCTTCCTGACCGTGCTGGTACCCCTTCTGCATCCCCTGTCAGCAAGGGAAAAGTCACCCTCTCCCTTTTTCGTCATCTTTCACGATTGTTACTGCTCCTTTAGAGCTTATTCACTCTGATCTTTGGGGTCCGTCTCCTGTGTTTGCTGTAAGTGGTCATCGCTATTAAATTAGCTTTGTAGACCACTACAGTAAGTAGGTTTGACTTTATCCTTTAATAAATAAAATTGATGCTTTCTCCATTTTTCTTGAGTTCAAAATTCATGTGAAATTTTTTTTTGGGCGTTCCATTAAAGCACTCCAAACTGATGGTGGTGGCGAGTTCATCAAATTTAAATCTTACTCGTCTTCTCAGGGTATTGCTCATCGCTTATCCTATCCACACACTAGTGCCCAAAACGGTACCGTAGAAAGAAAGCACCACCACTGTCGAGACCGGCCTCACTCTTCTGGCTCGGTCAAATGTTCTATTTCATTACTAGCCTTATGTTTTTCAAATCGCCTCATTTCTCATCAATAAAATGCCCACCCCCATCCTCCATAATCTATCCCCTATTAGAAATTATTTCATAAAGCACCTGACTACCTTTCCTTACGAATTTTTTGTTGTGCTTGCTACTCTTATCTGCATCCATATCAAACTCATAAGTTTAGTTTTCGGTCCAGTCATGTGTCTTCTTAGGTTACTCGGCTTCGCATAAAGATTATCAATGTTTGCATGTCCCCTCTGGTCGTATTTACATCTCCCGAGATGTTGTGTTCGACAAATCTGTTACTCGTCTTATTCAAGAACTAGGCTGGGAGTTCTCATTAAAAGACCTCAGCCCACTGCACTATTTCTTGGGCGTGGAGTGTCACCGTACACCCTCAGGTCTATTTCTCTCTCAACAAAACTATATCCGTGACTTGCTTCTTTGACTCAAGATGGATAGTGTCAAGCCTGTTAGCTCGCCTATTGCCACTTCCTGTAAGCTCTCCAAGATTGTTGGCAAGTCTCTCTCTGACCCCTTTGTCTATCGAAGTACTGTTGGGTCTCTACAATACCTAAGCTTTACCAGACCCGATATTGCCTTCTCGGTGACAAGGTCGCTCAGTTCATGCAGCTCCAACCTGTAACGCCCCGATCCTACGGATACGGAGACGTTATGGCGACGTACATACGCGAGGTGAAAACAACCTCACGCGTACGTTAAGCCTCAGTACAGGACATATACACAGGAGTTCCAGCAGGAAATAAGTACAAGAATACATGCGTAAGAGGTTAGTGATCATAACAGGTAAGAAAACAGGAATAGATAAGCTAACAGAAATAAATCACAAAGATACCTATGAATGGTCTCAATGATGCTATGTGACTCCAATGGACTATCGGACAATACGAGAGCTCGGATCTCTAACCTGGGCACGCAAACCCAGGGTCGTCAGAAAGCGACCTAGTGAGTGTAAAATGAAGGAGGTAGTAATACATATGATAGTAATACAAGCACAATACTAATATATAATACAAGTTAATGTACTAATGATACCATATAATAAGCATATAAGAAGCAGTTGGAATATATAAACATGTGAGCAGTAGAAATATATAAACAGGTCATCTTTTAATACCATTACTACCTAACCGGTTATCCTCGGGTCATGTCTATAGTCGTATCTAGGTTTATATAATAAATACTATTGTCTAGTGGTGACGTGATAGAAATGAACATGCAGATGCGCAGCATACATCAGGACCATACTACCGGGTTGTGCATATATAGTCATAATGGTTGCAAGGTATACATCAAGAAGAGTATATGCAATACAGAAGATAAATGTACATGAGTAGCATACAGAAAGTGTAACATATATCAGGAAATGTAACAAAGTATACAGGTGACATGATAGTACATAACATACAGCAATAGGAACAAATACGAAGGGACAATAATATCCATGAGTCGAGCATGTCATGTGATTTATACAATAATAACAATCAGTACCACCTGGTATTTTAATCAGTCCCTTCCAGTGTCCCATACCACTGGCAGTTCAGACTGGAGCCCACACTCCAGTCGAACCCATCCGGACATGGCCTACGGGTATCATTATCCAAACGAGAGAGTGACCAAATAACAAGTGTTCCCGACGTCACTATTGTGTATACTGCTTTATTATGTTAATTGGAAACCCATGGTCGAGGAGTTCTTATCGGGTAGGTGTATCCCGTGCATACCCGGGATCACGGCCTTAAACAAACCCCTGGCTGCTGAGACCAGGGCCCTCCGCTAAGAGGGGAACAATAATCAAGTAACGGGAGCTCATGGAGCAATTGGTAGGTAGCACTACCGTCCCCTGCAGTGGGAGAACAATATGGATCCTGTACATCACCCGATAAGATCTAATCAACCGTCAAGTCTCCCCCATACCCAAGTTAGCTTTATGATCTGATATGTCAAGTATACAATGTAACAAGAACAAATACAGTATATGATACGGGTAACATGAGAACAGGACCTGAGCTCTGTTGATAGCATAAAACAATATAACGGGAAACGAGAATAATATAACGGGAAACGGGAACAATAGATGTGGGATTTCACATATCGCATATCAACAGCTCTCATGTCCAGTACCGGAAATATCAATATCAGTAACAGGAAACAATCATATCAGAGGAATACGGGGATAACATGGAACAATAATCCATGTAATATGTGTATAGTGATTCATATGACAGAAATATAGAAAAAATACATGCATGTACACTCGTGCAGTGAGCATCTGTAGCAGGGATGTGTGACCATGAGATAACTGTGTACCGAGCATCCATGTAAGGATGATAATCATAATATGAAATGTAGTAATCTGTGAAGAGGTATCTCCGTGTACCAGTGGACCATATATGTGTAGCAATAATCCGTGTCATATATCTGTGTATCACTAGTACATGTCATAATCGTGGTCCGTGTATCATGTAATATCGTGTCCAGTGAACTACAGTAGCCATGTAATGATGATACCAGTGCGTGAAATAAAGGTGTCTAGCATGCATGTCTAGTACCAGTTAGTGTCACCGAGTACCTGTGAATCAGTCATGCCCCAGTGTAGTGTCACCGAGTAACTATGAACCAGTCTCTGTGAATGATAACATATCGAGTAATGTAGGATCACAATATCTAGTGATACATGTACATGTAGTACCGGTGTCTAGTGTGTGGCAGGTACCGGTGTGTTGGCCCAAGGTTACAATCACCCGTTTTAGTGTGTTTTGATGATTACAAAACATATTAGTTATTTGTACTAATCATGTTTATTGTTTTAGCGTGTTTCAGGGTTCTAATGATTTTAGGAGCATTCTTCCCTAAATGAAGGTGTTTTTGACTCAAGTCACCTCATTTCGGGCTCAAGTATCAAGCTTGCAAGAACATATGAAGAAGCCCACTTGAAGATCTTGTAGTCCTTTAGAACAAATGTAAGAAATGTAAGAAATAGTTTGTTAAAGTTTGGGTTGTAGAATATTGGCTCTAGGATACACACACACATTTTCAAAATACAGTCTTTAGTTTTGGTATTTGTTTTTAAGTTCATGCCTTGATTCTTATACATGATTCCAAAATCCCTACAAATTCTATATCTTGTTTACACCATGTATAACTATCTTTTACAACATGATACTTAACTTCATATACCTATAAAATTATCTTCAAAAATTTTCAAAGTCAAAATTTCTTCCCAGTTTTTCTGTTTCAGGCTAAACCGGCCTACCGGACCGGTCGACCGGATCTTGTGTCAGGACGTGCACGCTTGTGCACGTCTGTCGGTCGACCCGACCGGTCGCCCGACCTGCAAACCCCAACTCTCTGTTAATTTTGGTCGACCGACAGTTAATAATTTTGTTTCCGTCTTGAGGCCGGTCGACCGGTCGGTCGACCCGAGCCCAACGGCTATATGCCAGTAAGGCGGACGGCCGACCGTACGGTCGACCGCCAAGCCTGCTGCTGCCCAACGGCTCTTTCCTCTTTGGTGAAATTCTGAAATCTGTTTTAGGACTGTTTTTGTAGCAGACTTTTCTGAGTATTAAGGATTAGTTTCTGATTAAATAAGCTTTATTTTAAAGTATTTTAATCCCTTCCTCTCCCTATAAATAGAGGAGAATGGTCTCTTGAAAAAAAACAAGAAAAATATCTAAGTTTTCAAGTTTTTCAAAGAAAAGAAAAGTTTCAAAAGCTCTCAATTTTAGATCTTTCTTGGCCTTGATTTTTCAGTTGTAATTTCTAGCAAAGATCATCTTACAACTGAGTTTTTCTCACTAGACTTCTTAGAGCCAAAATTCCCTACTCAATCTATAAGGAAGTTGTAAAAGAGAGAGTTTGTAAGAAGTTTTGTGATCTTGTTGTGATCACTTGGTTACCTTGTGTCCTTCTTGTTCTTGTGGAGTTACCTCTTCGGTAGAGGTCTTGTAAGTGGTGGAGCTCGGTGCTCTGGTCTTTGGTAGACCTTGTAAACGTCCTCGGTGGATAGTGGAAACCCTTCACGGAGGTGAAGGCGGGGAGTAGAGCGGTGGCTCGAACCTCGAAACAAACATCTTGTGTTTGCGATTGCTTTGTGTCTTTGTTCTTTATTGTTTTCATTTCCTTTACTCTCTATTGCACTCAATTACTTATTGTTTCTAGTTTGTGATATTATTTTCTTTACTTGTGATATATCTTGTGTGCATTTCATCATTGCATATTATTCATTCTTTGTTCGATCAATTCTCATACAACAAGGTTGCATTGCGCACCTCTAACTCATTCAAGAGGAATCAAGAGGAAGGAGTTCAGAACCCTTCACCGGGTATACGGCTCTTAGTCTTGTTTTGAGAGATCGTTGCATCATCATCCATACTTATTTTAAAAAGATTGTTAGATTAGCAATTACACCTATTTACCCCCCCTCTAGGTGTTTTTCAATTGGTATCAGAGCTTGGTCTCTAGGCTCTTGGCTTAACAACCTTAGAGAGATCCTCTATTTGCTAATCATATCATTCATTTTCATACACTCTCACTTAGTAAAAATGGCCGATGGAATTACGACCCCTCTAAAGTTTGATGGACTTAACTTTCCCATATGGAATGTTAAGATGACCGTTTTCTTACAATCTCTAGGAAGTCGAGTTGCAAAGGCCGTGACCAAACCCTTTAGTGCACCCCCGGTGATGAATCCACTTGGTCCGAAATAGAGACTAAAGAATTTGATGCCAATGCTAGGGCTCATTATGCACTCCTTCAAGCCCTTAATGATGATGATATATCTAGAGTTATTCATTGCAAGTCCGCATATGAAATTTGAACACATTTGCTAGTTACACATGAGGGGACTTCACAAGTGAAGAGGGCTAAAATAGACCTTCTTCGATCCCAATATGAGAACTTTTGCATGTAAGAAAATGAAACCATAGATGATATGGTTACAAGATATACAAAGATCACTAATGGACTTTCTTCTCTAGGTGATGCTATCAACAACGACCAAAGAGTAAGAAAGATATCCGGGCTCTACCTCCTTCATGGGAAGTCAAAGCAACTACCTTGAAGGAACTCAATGACAAGGAGGAGATGGAGCTAATTGGTCTCATTGGGAACCTCAAAACCCATGAAATGGAAAGAAAAGCAAGGGAGGAAATGGCTCCTTCTAAGTAGAAAACAATAGCCTTCAAGAGTCAATCCACACACTCCGACGAAGATGATGATGAAGAAGATGACGAAGAGCTCTCACTTCTTGTGAAGAACGTTCAGAGGATGTACAACAAGGCTAAGTTTCAAGGAAGAAGGAGATGGCAAGGAGGCAAAGAAGAAAGAAAAATTATATGCTTCAATTGTCAAAGACCGGGCCACATTGTTGCGGAGTGTCCGGATAAAGTAAAGCCCTCCACATCAAAGAAGCCTTACAAGAAGAAAGCTTTGAAGGCTACATGGGATTCCGAGAGCGAATCTGAGGAGGAAATTGATACCGCAAACATGTGCTTCATGGCTAATGAAAGCACAAGCAAGGTAACCCCTTCCACTTCTCTTGATAATGAACTTTCTATGGATGAATTAGGAGAAGCATTTGTAGAACTCTCACATAACTATGATTTTCTTAAGAAAAAGTATTTAAAAATGAAAAAGGAAAACGAGTCTCTTAATCATCAAGTTTTTACTCGTTCCAAAGAAAAAGATGAATTACTTTCCACTCTTGTTTCCACCCAAAAAGATTTTGACAACTATAAAATTTCATGCAAAGGTAAATTTCCACAAGTTGATAAAAATGAAATTACCATGCTAAAAGAGAAAATTGATTCTTTAGGAGTAGTTTTGAAAAAGTGTGAATTTGATAAAAATAGACTTGAGGCTATGTTTCCTAAGAAAACAAACCTCTAAGAAATAATCTCATGCTAATACTCATGTTCATGCTCATGTTCATACCACACAACCTCTACATCATGCCAAACCCCACAAACATGCTCACACTTCACACACACATCATGCATTCATGTATGGTAAAGTGTTTTCATGTTCATATTATGGCCGTAAAGGTTACTTAGTTAAATTTTGCTATGATAGACTTAATGCATCTCGTCATAATGTTTGGGTTCGCAACACTAACTTTCAAGGACCCAAGAAAATTTGGGTATCAAAGTCAACGATTTTGCTAAATGATGTAGGTACCTTCCAAGGCTCAAAGACGTAGAGGGTTGTGGTATCTTGATAGTGGTTGCTCAAGGCACATGAGTTGGGACATCAACAACTTTGCAATCCTATCAAGATACCATGAAGGTGGCACCGTCACCTTCGGAGATGATGCCAAGGGTAAAATCATCGGTATTGGTAATGTTAAACTTGGTACATCCCCTTTAATTGAGAATGTTGTTTTAGTTGATGGCCTCAAGCATAATCTCTTGAGTGTTAGTCAACTTTGTGATAAAGGTTTTGATGTAGTTTTTGATAATGTAGTTTGTAAAGTAATTGATAGAATATCTAATACTTGTGTATTTTTCGGTTTTCGTGAAAACAATGTTTATATGATTGATATGTCTAATATGTCTTGTAATATTACTTGTTTAAAAGCCCTCGATGATGACTCTTGGTTGTGGCATAGAAGATTAGGCCACATTTCATTTAACCATATATCTAGGTTAAACACAAAGGAAATGGTGAAAGGTATTCCTTGCTTGAATTTTGAAAGGGACGGGTTTGTGACGCATGTCAACTTGGGAAACAAACCAAATCCTCTTTCAAGTCAATCAAGGATATCATGACATCACGTCCTTTGGAGTTGATCCATATGGATTTATTTGGCCTTACTCAAACCAAAAGTCTAAGTGGGAATCGTTTTGCATTTGTTTTGGTTGATGACTTTTCACGTTTTACTGGGTTTTCTTTCTTGAACATAAAAATCAAGCCTTTTCACATTTTCAAGCCTTTAAGAAAAGAGTTGAAAAGGAAAAAGATACTTCAATTTTAAGAATAAGAAGTGATAGAGGAGGTGAGTTCATTAACCTACCCTTTACCACTTTTTGTGAAGAACACGGAATAAAGCATGAACTTTCTTGTCCTAGAACTCCACAATAAAATAGAGTAGTTGAACGAAAAATCGAACATTACAAGAGATGGCTAGGACAATGTTTAGTGAATATGGTCTACCACATTATTTGTGGGCCGAGGCCGTCAATACATCATGCTATATATCAAATCGTGTTTTCTTATGTAAAAATACTTCTAAAACGTCTTTTGAGATTTATTATTCTAGAAAGCCAAATGTTTCATATTTTAAGGTTTTTGGATGCAAATGTTTTGTTTTAAATACAAAAGATAATTTAGGAAAATTTGATGCTAGATCTTATGAGGCTATTTTTGTTGGTTATTCTAACACTAGCAAGGCTTATAGAATTTTCAATAGATCATCCTTGACTATTGAGGAATCTATACATGTTAAGTTTGAAGAATCTAATTCGTTTGTTAAGAATGTTGTAGAAATAGATTCTTTGGATGAAGGCTTGGAGAAAGTTACCTGAAGGATACACCTACTATTGGAGGCAAGCCAAAGGATGATGAAGGAAGTGAAGCTAGAGTAGAAGAGGCTCAAGGAAATGAAATTCAAACAATGGAAGTGGAACCTACTCAACAACTTCCAAAGGATTGGAGATACAATCCACATCATCCCAAGGACCTTGTCATAGGTGAAGTTTCAAAAGGGGTAACCACTCGCTCTAAATTTCAAGATTTTTGTGGACACTATGCTTTTATTTCTCATGTTGAACCCAAGAACGTCCTCGAAGCCGAGGCCGATTCATATTGGTTGCTAGCCATGCAAGAGGAGCTCAATCAATTTGAGCGCAACCAAGTTTGGCACCTTGTTCCTAGGCCCCACGATAGATCAACAATTGGTACTAAGTGGATCTTTAAGAATAAGTTGGATGAATCGGGTAACGTCATTAGGAATAAAGGTAGGTTAGTTGCCCAAGGTTACACTCAAATCGAAGGAATCGATTTTGAAGAAACCTTTGCACCCGTAGCACGGCTTGAAGCCATATGGATGACACTAGCTTTTGCCTCATATAAAGATTTTAAATTGTTTCAAATGGATGTTAAAAGTGCTTTTCTAAATGGTTTTATTGAAGAGGAGGTGTATGTTGAACAACCCCCTGGGTTTGTTGATCCTACACATCCGGATTTGTTTTTTAAACTTGACAAAGCTCTTTATGGTTTAAAACAAGCCCCTAGGGCTTGGTATGAAAGACTTTCTTCATTTCTAATTTCAAATAGTTTTAAGAAAGGTAAAATAAATACTACTTTGTTTACAAAACATGTTAAAAATGATATTCTTATTGTGCAAATTTATGTGGATGATATCATTTTTGGTTCTACTAATGAATCTCTTTGCCAAGCTTTTGAATCATGCATGAAGGATGAATTTGAAATGTCTATGATGGGGGAGCTCAACTATTTCCTTAGACTCCAAATCAAGCAAAAGAAGGATGGGGTCTTCATCAATCAAGCCAAGTACACAAAGGAACTGATCAAGAGGTTCGGGCTTGAAGGAGCTAAAGTGAGCAAAACTCCTATGGCAACAACTACAAAGCTTGACAAGGATGAACAAGGTAAAAGTGTAGACATTAAACTTTATCGTAGCATGATAGGTAGTTTATTGTATTTAACGGCTAGTAGGCCGGATATTATGTTTTCGGTTTGTCTTTGTGCTCGTTTTCAATCATGACCTAAAGAGTCTCATATAATTGCGGTTAAACGCATAATTAGATACCTTAAGGGTACTATTGAAATGGGTTTTGTGGTATCCGAAAACTGGACAATTTTCAATGACGAGTTTTTCGGATGCCGACTATGCGGGTTGTGAAAGTACACCTAGAGGGGGGTGAATAGGTGTAAATGCTAATCTAAGAAACTAAATGCAAACTAAGTGCACTAAATGCGGAAGCTAATGCAAATGTTGCACAAACTAATATAATACAACAAGTGTAGCCGAATTCCCCTTGCGAGGCTCTGGACTAACTCCTCTTGATTCCCCTTGAAATGGGTTGAGGCGCTATGTGAAGCTCTTGTTGGATGAGTATAAGTTAGGCACACACACACACAAGCAATCCAAGCAATGTGAAATAATGCAAGGCACAACACAAGCAAGTAGATATGATATGGCAATATGAGTTACGCTCAACACAAGCAAATATGATATGAAGATATGGATGAAGCTTTGCACAAAGTAAATAGAGAGAGAGTTGAGAGACAAGTGGAGCAAACGCAAAGGCAACGATATGTTTCGAGGTTCGAGCACCTTGCTCTACATCCCCGCCTTCACCACCGTGAAGGATTTCTAATCCACTATCTCCCCCAAGGGAACCTCCAACAAGGAGGATTTGTTACAACTCTAGGAGTACCAAACTCCTTTCAAACAAACCACCTCACAACCGAGGGGTAGGCCCGTAGCCAATACAAACTCAATCCACCTCACAAAGAGGGATAAGGCCCTTAGCCAAACAATCAACCACCAACACCTCTACCGAAGAGGGTTACAAACCAATCTCCAACTCCACCTCACCAAGAGGGAGTAAACACCAATCTCCACCTCTACCAAAGAGGGAGCAAATACCAACCCAATACAACCAACTCAACCTCTACCAAAGAGGGAGCACCACAAGAAATCAAGGGTTTACAATATGTGGTCTATCTCAACCACAAAAACTCCTTTCCTTTTTCCACAAACAATAGATCTTAATAGAGTAGGATAGGTGATAGCTCAAGTGTGAAAAACAAGTGTTTTGATCAAAGAAAAACTCTTGGGAAAATACCAAATTGATATAGAAATGAAGAACAATAAATTAATTCCCAAAAACTTATTTTCTTTGAAAATGACAAAACACTTTAAAACAAAAGAATGAATCTTTATGGCACTTAAAACTCTTTTAAAAACTTCTTTTTAACTTCAGAGAATGTAAGAAAAACAGCCCAAAAAATCTTATCCAAAAACTCTTTCAAATGGGGTATTTATAGCCCCTAGAAAAATATAGCCGTTAGGCTGATGTGGCAGCCTGACAGGCTGGCGGTCGACTGGCCGGTCGACCGTCCAACGGTCAAAAAAATAGCCGTTGACAGCTGCCGGTCGACTGGTCGGTCGACCCGAACAACCCGAGAGCAATATGCTCTCAGTCGGTCGACCGCACGGTCGACCGTCTACAAAAACAGCCGACGTGCACGGTTTTGTGCACGTCCGGTCGACTGGCCGGTCGACTGGCCGCTTGGCCCAGTCGACTGTCCCAGTCGACCGGCCCAACCTGGCAGACAGCAAAATAGGTCAGATTAGAACACATTTTTGAGGTCTAAAACGTTCGAATTTGGGAATAAGTATATAGATGAAGTTGTATATATTGAAGTCTTCTTTCTAATGCAACTTAAATCAAATCAATATCAATTCAGAATTGAAAGTTATCAATAAAATACTAAAAGGTATCAAAACAGAAACTGTAAACTGTTTTCAGAACAAGAACAGATTTCAACCAAATATTTGACAACTTTAAAATTAGAATCAGAAAATGGTTATTAAATAAGAAATTTAGATCTGAAAGTTATCTTTGAAATTCAAGTTAAATCATGTTATTTGAATATAAAAATAAAAAGTTATGATAATAACTATAGAAGGGTGTCAAGCAGATCAGAAGAACTAAAACTGGTTTAAATCCAAAAACCCGATATATGTACTTGAAATCCAAAACCGATTCAATCAAAAACCAAACATATTGAATTTATGTGTGTGTATTGTGAACTTGAGCATATCAACTATACTAAACTTTACAAATGGATCTAAAACTCACAATCTAAACTAGGATACCTAAGTCTTTTCTTGATGATCTCCATCCTCAAGTAGACTTGCTCCCAAACGCGTGATCCACCGAGTGCAAAGGAAAGATCTTGAAGCTTGAGCACCGGAATCACCATGATAAGCTTCTAAACTCCTCTTGTTGAAGCTATCACCAAACTAATATCTTGCTAATGATCTGAAACTTAAAATCACAAGATTATTAGTAAACATAACTACATGAGTTGATCATCATCAAAACTAGAGTGGAGGGTCTTTGGGCCAACAATCTCCCCCTTTTTGATGATGACAAAACTCATGGAGTTATATATGCATGGATTAAAGATAAGCTTCAAAGAAGCTCCCCCTTAACTCATGCATAAACAAATAAACATTAAATATGCAATGAATGACAATGCATATAAACAAGGTGCTCTAGATATCAATGAAATATTCAAAATAAAATATGTTTCTAGATACCAATTCAAAATAAAACAAGACATGTAAACATGCTCTAAATACCAATTAAACTAATTAAACTAGATATTAATTAACATCATATATGCAAACACAACAAATACTCCCCTTAAGCAAGGAAGACATGCATAACAAATACTTCTCCCCCTTAGATAAGGAAGACATGCATATATAAAACACAAAACACAAATACTTCTCCCCCTTTTTGTCAATCATCAACAAAGGGGTATAAAACATAAAAACAAATTTCTTTTTTTTTCGTCCCTTTTTGTCAAAAACAAAAAGATCAAGAAGGGGTAATCAAAACAAATGTGATACCAATTTAAGATATGACAATAAAGTGCATATTGATACCAATTGAAATAAAACATATAAGCAATGTAAATCAAAAGTATATATTTTTCTTAAATAAAATTTTGAGATACCAATTAAAAACACTCAACATAAACATCTTGATATCATTAAGAGAAATATGTTCTTTTAAGCATATGATACCAATTTGAAACGATATTTTAACATAAAGTAAGGGAGTGGGAATCAAATACCAATTGAAGGACAAAATCAAGTTTTCTCCCCCTTTATGAAATACCAACTAAACATATGCATAAGCTTGTTAAAATACCAATTGAAAATAAATCAAACATTAGAAATTTTTCAAGCTTAGCATAAAGATATATATGTATGAAAGTTAAATACCAATTGACATTGATATTCTTGAAAGAGTAAGAATACATATACAAAACATATATGAGTATACAAAAAGATCAAAATTGATATCAATGAAAGTGTTCAATGATACCAATTGAAAGAATAGGGTCAAGTGTATATCTCATATTATAACGAAGAATACGAACTAGTTAAATGAAAAGCTTTGTTAACTAGTACGAAATCCTTCAAGTAAGGAATAAATACAAATCATTTTTCATAAAAATGAAATCCACATGATAATCAACACTCTAATCCAATTAAGCATAAAAATGTCTCATGAAAATAAAATATGAGCAAATAATAAATGTGAGTGTACAAGTCAAGTATGGAGATCACAATCATGAAAATTTGTTCAATTAAGTTCAATTATTCCTTTAAACAAGAAAATTAAAAATTAATATTATTTAATCTTCAAGGCATATGTATGTCTAATACAAACAAAGTATACATACATATCCAAGATACAAACGAGTCCACAAGGATATATGCATGAAGGCACGTGGCTCAAAAAGGATATTCATGTATATCTAATAGTTTGGACAAGGTAAACATATACATGAAGTTTAAATACCAATTCAAAGAAAACATGAAAAGCATGAAAAGTATGAAAATTTAGCTTTTCATTAAAACAATTTGATATCAATTCTTTTCAAGGTATATGTATGATTTGTCAACACAAGAAGTATACATACATATCCCTTAAACACACTTTGAGTCCATAATAGATATTTGCATGAAAGGCAAATGACTCAAGGGGTATACATGTATATCTTCAAGTTTGGCAAAATACACATATACATGAAATGAAAACTCATAATCATAAAAACAAATACCAAAAATGGAATACATGTTTAAAATATATGAATCATCAAAACTAGACTATACTAGCACATCTAATGGGTTCAAATAAGCGTTTAAGCACAGATATAAATAGATTTATTTGTGGCCCACTACATGTACAAGTATAAATTTTAATCTTAATGAAAACTAACATCTAAACATGTAATCAAGTCATAAAGCATCAAAACAAACACGAATATCATATTGCTAAATAAAGCACATACAAAATTCATCAAAATTCTTTTATTTGAAACAAACTTCTAGGTATATGTATGATACACCCAAATCTAACAATATGCATATACATGAAGTAAAAACATGAAAATAGGTATAACAAGTATAAATGAACAAATCATCAAAACTAGCTTATACGTGTGCATATAGTGTGTACAAATGAGCATGAAGTTCAATTATATATAAAACAAATGTAGCTCACTATTTGTACATGTATAATACAAGTTTTGATAAAATCTACATTTAAGCATGTTATAACCATATGAAGCATCAAAAACGAGATAAAAATCATCATGATAAAACTAAAACATGATTACTATGTAAATTTACATGTATTAGATTCATGATGTACATTATAGTTAAACAAAAAGTGAGAACACTAAATATGGGTTCATATAAGCATGTGTGTCTCAAATACTATACATGTATGTTAAGGATCTAATAAGCATGGCATTTACACACTAATCCAAAGATAATGAAAACATGCTATAAAACAAGTGAATATGAAAGCATGTAAACAAATAATAAGGAGTTAGGAATCGTTACCAAAACCTAGAAGGCAACTCTCCTAGTCTCCAAAACATGGTGGTCCTCTCCACCAAAACTTCCCTTGAAAGTGATGCATCCAAATGATTTACATGAAGTCCGGAACGCATCCACTCCAAGGTGCCTCTACTCTCACGTTATGTGAGAGCCCACACCTACAACACAAATAGGAGGGGTGGTCTTTGGTACCCATTGTCTTTTGGGTCCATGGGGGTTAGTCTCATTTCTAACCCAAACAAAATTCTTTGCTAAATTAGGAGTATGTAATCTATCATAGCAAAATTTAGCAAGATGGCCCTTACGACCACAATGTGTACAAGTGTACACATGAGCATACTTTTGATGGGTGTGTCCGTGTGGAGCATGTGTATGCCGTGGAGGGTGTGCATGCATAAAAGTTGGAGCTTATTTCTTTCGAACAAGGATTCCAAGCGAGTGTGGTTCATGGCACATTGGCTCATAGTGGAGCCCAAACAATCTACTCTCTTCTTTAACAAACAAATATCATCATAGATTCTAGAAGAAGAAGTACATGCATTAGGTGAAGTGTGTGATACTACCCTAGCATGACAAACATGTGCATCAATCTTATTTTGCAAAACAATGTTCTTATCTAAACAAACATTCAACTCATTTGAAATAGAAATAATTTTATTTTTCAAAGCAACATTCTCTTTTAAAACAAAATCAACTTTAGAAGACAAATTTTCATTTTTCTTCAAAATAGCATGGCAATCATTTTTTTTTTCAAAAACTCATTTTCTTTAAGTGCAAGTTCTAATTGAGATCTCAATGAATCCCTTTCATTATAGACCTCAACCTTCTCTTGCAAAACATTGTCAAGTCTAGCATGCAAACTCTTATTTTCTTGTTCAATTCCTAGACTCTTCTTTTTCAACAAATTATATTTTTCTATTAATTTTTCACAAACAATAGAAAGTTCTTCATTTAAAGCATGGGGGTCTACAATATCATCACATGAAGAACTAGCATCATTACTATCTAGTTGAAGTTCCGATTGTACCTCAAGGGAGTCATTCCCTTGGACCATGAAGCATTGAGAGTCGGATTCTCCACTAGATTCCTCCGGTTGATTTGGCATTTGAAGCTTAGAGGTGGAGGTTGTTGTCAAAGTATTCCATACTGCAAAGGCGGAATCAAAGTTAGAAACACACATAAGATAATCTTTAGGTAATGTGCTTCTAATGGCCTCTAGGGCTTGTGCATTGGCCCTATATGATCGCGATCTCCAAGATAGCATTTCTTGGTGGCCGCAAGAAAGACATGCAAACCTAGGGTCTTTAGGTACATGGACATCCTATACTTCCAAACAACAATGTTGGAAGGGTCAAAGCTAGGTGGGGTCATGAAGTCCATGGTAAACTATATGAGTGTGCAAACAAGCAAATGCAAAAGTAGATTAGCAAGCAAATGGATCACTCCTAGGATGTTAAGCCTAATATCAGGAGCATTAGCTCTGATACCAATTGAAAGTACACCTAGAGGGGGGGTGAATAGGTGTAAATGCTAATCTAAGAAACTAAATGCAAACTAAGTGCACTAAATGCGGAAGCTAATGCAAATGTTGCACAAACTAATATAATACAACAAGTGTAGCCATTCTCCTTGCGAGGCTCTGGACTAACTCCTCTTGATCCCCTTGAAATGGGTTGAGGCGCTATGTGAAGCTCTTGTGGATGAGTATAAGTTAGGCACACACACACACATAAGCAATCCAAGCAATGTGAAATAATGCAAGGCACAACACAAGCAAGTAGATATGATATGGCAATATGAGTTATGCTCAACACAAGCAAATATGATATGATGATATGGATGAAGCTTTGCACAAAGTAAATAGAGAGAAAGTTGAGAGACAAGTGGAGCAAACGCAAAGGCAACGATATGTTTTGAGGTTCGAGCACCTTGCTCTACATCCCCGCCTTCACCACCGTGAAGGATTTCTAATCCACTATCTCCCACCAAGGGAACCTCCAACAAGGAGGATTTGTTACAACTCTAGGAGTACCAAACTCCTCTCTCAAATAACCACCTCACAACCGAGGGTAGGCCCGTAGCCAATACAAACTCAATCCACCTCACAAAGAGGGATAAGGCCCTTAGCCAAACAATCAACCACTAACACCTCTACCGAAGAGGGTTACAAACCAATCTCCAACTCCACCTCACCAAGAGGGAGTAAACACCAATCTCCACCTCTACCAAAGAGGGAGCAAATACCAACCCAATACAACCAACTCAACCTCTACCAAAGAGGGAGCACCACAAGAAATCAAGGGTTTACAATATGTGATCTATCTCAACCACAAAAACTCCTTTCCTTTTTCCACAAACAATAGATCTTAATAGAGTAGGATAGGTGATAGCTCAAGTGTGGAAAACAAGTGTTTGATCAAAGAAAAACTCTTGAAAAAATACCAAATTGATATAGAAATGAAGAACAATAAATTAATTCCCAAAAACTTATTTTCTTTGAAAATGACAAAACACTTTAAAACAAAGAATGAATCTTTATGGCACTTAAAACTCTTTTAAAAACTTCTTTTTAACTTCAGAGAATGTAAGAAAAACAGCCCAAAAAATCTTATCCAAAAACTCTTTCAAATGGGGTATTATAGCCCCTAGAAAAATATAGCCGTTAGGCTGATGTGGCAGCCTGACAGGCTGGCGGTCGACTGGCCAGTCGACCGTCCAACGGTCAAAAAATAGCCG
>JAVJIF010034528.1:0-65726 GCA_038442645.1 Agave tequilana
CCGTTAACTTAAGTTAAATGGGTTTGGGTATTGGATCTAAACCTGAACCGTTAACAGCCCAAAACCCGCTCCAAAACCCAGTAAAGGTAAAATTGCAGAAAACCCCCTGATATGTTTTATTAATTGCATTTGAATTATTCTTATGTACATATTTAACCCATTCTGACTATTTTTAGTATTCGGGCGATATCGGGAGCATCCGGACTCCGATTGGACGATTCTGGATCCGTTGCGGATCGTGGGAAAGAGAGATACCTTCCCATGGCCAGTTCGTGAGTGTTTCCTTTTCTAAATTATAATTATTTATTCATGTTTTGATTGTTTTAGTTACGAAATCATAATTATGGGATTAGCACTAGAAATGTTCCTTCCTAAAACGTTGTAATAAGAATCGGTATCATATGTTAATGTGAGGATAGTGATAGATGATCAAGTCGAGGATCGCTAGACACTGTCACTGCATGGATACTGATTATGGTTACACGCTACGGCTATACGTACATGATATGCGCGTGGTTACACAATACTGCTACAAGTACCCTAATTTATGCGTACTCCATGACACGAGATTGTCACTATTCCACTGTCACCTTTACCGGCCCACTGGTACATTGACCACCTAGATATCAGTTACTCTGGATATCAATATTTCATGTAGCCTCCTATACATGTCTCCCCATGACATAGTGACTGAGATTCATGACACGATCACTGCATGTTTGTGCATTACTGAGATACGGATACACCGACCTTGCTATTGCATGTTATGTTACTGTTCCACGGATACCCTCTACATTATTAGTGAGACACGGATACACCAGTTCACTGGATACCGTAATTCATATATTTTATCATCGTTACATGGATGCTTGCTACATTGTTATCTTATGTTCACACATCAACTGTTCCACATGCTCACCACACGAGTGTACATGCATGTATTGTTTCTATCTTCTTGTCATATGACTCACCGTGTATATGACTGTATTATTGTTCCATGTTATCCCTGTATTCATCTTATATGATTGTTTCCTATTACGATATGGATATTCCCGTTACTGGACATGAGAGCTGTTGATATGCGATATGTGGAATCCCACATCTATTGTTCACGTTTCCCGTTAATTGTTCATGTTATATTGATCTCGTTTCCCGTTATATTGTTCTATGCTATCAACAGAGCTCAGGTCCAGTTATCATGTTACCCGTATCATGTCCTGTATTGTTCTTGTTACCTTGTATACATAACATAAAGATCACTTGGGTATGGGGGAGAGACTGACGGTTGATTAGATCATACGGGTGGATGTCTGGATCCAATGTTCGTCCCACTGCAAGGGACGGGGTAGTGCTGGCTACCATCTGTTACTCATGAGCATCCCGTTATTGTTTTAGCTCATTGAGATTCCCGTTACATGTTACAGCTCTAGCGGGCTGGCCCTGGTCTCAGCAGCCAGGGATCTGATAAGGCCGTTGTCCGGGTATGTACGGGATACACCACCGATAAGAACTCCTCGACCATGGGTTTCCAATTAACATAATAAAACAGTATACACAATAGTGACATCGGAAACACTTGTTATTGGTTACTCTCTCGTTTGGATAATGGTACCGCAGGCCATGTCCGGATGGGTCGACGGAGTGCGGGCTCCAGTAGGAACTGCCAGTGGTATGGGACACTGGAAGAGAGTGATTAAAATACCGGGGTGGTAATGATTTATTATGTATAAAAGACATGACTTACCTGATACATGTATGCTATCTAGTGACTGTCCCTGATTTTATCTGTTATCCTGTTACATGTATATTTTGTTACTATACCTGGTACATGTTATACTTTCTGTGATGGCATCCTACTCATGTTCATGTCGCATTGCATATATTATGTTTCCTGTATTCATTCCTGTCTATGCACAACATCGTATTATGGGTATCTTGCATAGCACATCTGCATGTTCACTGCTATCACGCCACCACTCGCATGTTCATTTCTATTACGCCACCATTTATTTTATAAACTGGACACGACTATAGACATGACCTGATGATAACTGGCGAGGTAGTGATGGTATAAAAAGATGACTGTTTATATATTTCTACGCTTATTATATGCTTAACATATGGTATTACTAGTACAATATCATGTATTATATATTATTATCGTGCTTGTATTACTATAGTATATATTACTACCTCCTTCATTTTACCACTCACTAGGTCGCTTTCTGACGACCTTGGGTTGCGTGCCCAGGTTGGAGATCGGCGTTATCGTATTATCAGATAGTACCTTGGAGTCACATAGGAGATTCCTCATCATGACTCTTCATAGGTATCTTGGTGATTTATTTCTGATCTTATTTGTCCTATTATTCATTTCTGTGATGATCGCTGACCTCTTTCTGCAGGTATTCTTGTACTTATTTCATGCTGGAACTCATGACTATGTGGAGGTAATGTACTGTACTGAGGCTTAACGTACGCGTGAGCGTGTTTTCACCTCGCGTAGGTACGTCGCCATAACGTCTCCGTAGCCTTAGGATCGGGACGTTACAAATATATAAGAAGAAGAACACACAATTTAATGTAGTTCAGCCCAAAACTTAGCTTACATTCAAGAGGAGAGAACTTGAGAGAGCATTATTAATAAACTTGATATAAAGAGATCTAACCTTCCTCTTGATGATACTAGAGTATCATATTTTTCTTGAATCTACGCCTAGATTACAAGAGTATATCTTCTCTCTATGCACCTTCACCTTACTTCTCTCTTTCTTGGCTTTTTAGGGTCTTCTTGGCTTTTTAAAACCTTACATTATTGTTCACTACAACTTTATTCTCCTCTTTTGCTCCACCTAAATCTTAGGTTACAACCCTTTATTTATAAATTTTTACAATACAACTCCTCTTGGACTATGAGATGATCTTGGCTATTGGATGCGTGAAGAATCTTGATCAATCTTATTAAGAGTTGATCTTCTTGAACTAGAAGGATTGTAGACCCTTTAATCTTTAGAAACAAATCTTCATTGAATAGAAATTGAATCTTATCCATACTCTTCCTGAAAAGAAAACTTGCAATCGCCTGAAAAAACTGCTTCACCTTGATTTGCATGTTCTACTTTAAGTCATCGTCTTCTCCAACTCAATTGAATTTTCTGGATCATCATCTCCTTTGAAAAATAAGGCAAAATCCTAACACCTCCAAAGGAGCCAAACGGACTCCTGCAAGACACACAAGGCAGCAATGTCTAACCAGGATGGAACCTCCAAGACACAGCCAGTGATGATATCACACCACCGATCCTTTGTTATGAGAAAGTAGTCAGAACTCTGGAAATGGAATGATTCGTCAGTGACATCCCAACGAATACCCTCATACCCCCTCTTGTTGCTTACCGCAAGAAGAGAGTCTCTAAGTGTGAAGCAGCGTTATTCAATCAAAATGAAGGCTTCAAGACAAGAAAAATTGTTGTGGAGTCACATCCTCCTTCGTAACCTCCCAGGACATCCCCTACTCCTACCTCGAACATGCTATCAGAAAAGGACTTCAAGCCTCAAGATGAGAACTAGATTGATCCAATCGAAGATTAGACAAATAAATCAAATGAAGCAGGAGTCCTACCTATCCTTCCTAACAACAAAGCCTTGTCACGAAGACTGATGTCTTGTGATTGACCCATCACAAAGAGTGATATTTTGCGCCGACCAGAATCTTAAGCGACAAGACCCCGGCAAACATTTTCTCCATCTCCATTCTCTCCCTTTCTTTCTCCGGACGAAGAAGAAGAAGAACAACATGGCAACCCACGAGAGCAAAGGGTTTGAAAGCAAGATTTTTCAGAGAGAAGTTAAGCAATTTTTACCCAAAGACTCCATTCTATTTATAGATAGAGAAGAGGAGTCAAATTGTCTCCAATTTAAATTCCTCCACTCTATTTATGGATAGAGGAGAAGGAGTCGAATTGTCTCCAATTTAAATCCTTATCCCTGAAAAGTCGACCCACATCCTAAGATTCTTGGTCAACCAAATCAACAAGATACCCATCGTCTCTGCCACACGATCTCAGCTATTATGGTGCCAGAATTCGAAAAAGATACCAGTAATAGATTTCAAGCAGTCAAATCGATCGACGTGCCAGCTGTCATCTAGCCACGCGATCTCCAGGCAAAATTCAAAAGATTCTCATTGATGGACCAGATCCTCTCCTTCACCAATATCAAGAAGAATTCAAGGCATTTAAGGATCTCTACCAACTCTGCTCTTCCGACTTCCTCATACGGAGCAAGTGAAAGAACAGGGGGCTTCTGTAGTGGTCAAAAATTGTTCTCATCAAGATGTTGACACGTATTCACGCAACTGAAAGCATCCCACTGAGATATCCATAGCTCCTGGTCTGTGTCGATGCCTCCGTCACTCCACATCCTCTCAGAATTACTCCAAATCGCACTTAAGTCAACCTTCGTAACAAAGATGTTCTTCTCGATAGGCTCCGCCACCCAGAGCTACCCCGGAGCTACCTCCTATTCCGAAGACATCACCCTCCGGAGTCACCCACAGTCTAAGATTCTCGACTTCATCTCAAAAGTCCTCAATAGCGACCACCGAGATCTCTTCTTGCATATACGTTTTTCTCCTCTCTCACATTGAAGATACGTAATGCACCTGCATTAAGGCAGATAGTTATGGATAGTGAAGAAATTTCTTGCATGCAATCCCAACAGTCCAGCCCCAGAAATCACGGTTATTACAACAAATCTGCACATGAAGGTTATGCAGTTACACATGTCTCGTCGGCTCTCATTCATCATCAGATAGCTCAGTGTAAACAGACCTTCATATCCAACGAGAAGGAGGGGAGATCCTCTATCTCAACCTAACACTAAGATCTTACCCATACTTACACAGTCAACTCTTATTCAGAGACGCACCAAACAATCCTTGTAATTCTTGTAAATTGGCTGATTATAGTGGATTTTCCTCCACCCCATGGTTTTTTCCGATTTGGGTTTCCACGTAAAAATCATGTTTCTTTGTCTCTTTTCTGTGTTGTGATTATCACTCTACACTTACACGGCTAAACCCTATCTCTCACTTGTGGTGTGGATCGACCGTCTGATCAATTTATGATGAAAAATCTCCACCGCACGTGTCAATCTCCTCTTCAGATTCACTTTCAGAATCCCAAGCAACCTTCAATGTCTTCTTCTTGCATGGCTTCTTTGATGTAGAAACCTTACACTTCATATCGGGGAAATCCACAATGAGATAGTCCGGCTTCTTGCAGTTATAGTAAGGGTCAATCTCATTTCCTCTTCCTTCCTCTTTACCTTGCCATCTACCTTTGCGGTTATTGAACCTTCTTCTTATGTGGAACATTCTCCGAACGTTCTTCACAAGCAAGGGGAGTTCTTCATCGTCTTCTTGCTCAAACTGTTCATCATCATCGGAGATGGTAGGAGTGACTTTGAATGCGACACTCTTCTTCTTTTGTGATGCCTCTCTTCTCTTATTTTCCATTCCATCTCATCGGCCTTCAAGTTTCCTATGAGTCCCATAAAGTCCATCTCCTTTTTGTCATTCAACTCCTTCAAAGTTGCAGACTTCCCAAGATTGTTCCAAGTTTCACTTTGTATCGAATGTCGAATGTTACTGTATTTTCAGTGTAGTCTTGTTATTTGATATGGAATATATTTGTGTAAAGAATACTGCTTAATAAACCCCAGCTAATCTTTTTAGGGCAGCAGCATCCTCACAAGTACAGAAACTATTTCTTTTGTTTTTTTCCTTGCATTAGATTACCCCTGAATATGATTTGCATTTGTTTCAGGAGGATAGTGATGACCCTGATGATGATCCTGTACTGGTTAAGCGTCCGAACAAGCAGAGGCGGCGAGCTATAGCAGCGTCACAAGGCGGGCGAAGAGCCCTTGGTCCAGGAATTCTTACAAGGACAAGGGTTGCAAGGCCTCCCACAATTCAAAAGTCCAAAAAACAAGCATGCAAGCGGTGTCTACAAGTCCCTTTCATTTATCAGTCAGCGAGTAACAGAAACACACGGCAAAAACTTGGTGAAGCTCGAAGCATAAATGAACGAAAATGATCGTGCCAGTGTATTGTTTATCGAAACAATTTTAATACCATCTGTTTTGTGGTGTTGATTGTTGCTGCACATCCAGCACTTCCATCTTCCAGGTTATTGTGATCATGTTTGTAGTTCATTGAAGTCTATGTTTTGCCATGTACACACTTTTGCTGAACCACGAACCCTCTGAGCACACTAAAGCTGCCGGTCGATTACCAAGTTCCATATCGATCCACCGCAAGAAAAGCAGGAGCTCTTCAATCCGCAAACATGCACACAAGATGACAGTCCTGCTTGTTGCCTACAAAACACTTGGGAAGTCGCGACACCAGAGATCGAGAACGCCCAGGTTCTGGAAGTCAAAAGATGAGGATCACAGGACTGATTTCCTGAAGGGCAGCACAAAGTTGGAACCTAATAACCTTGCAGAACGCTAGCTGCACAAACGCTGACAGCAAAAAGAGGCTCAATGGCGTAAAAGGCATAATTACATGAACAACGCACCTGTACCTGTAACTTATCATAAATAAATAACCCAGCTCAAAGCATGTATTGTACAATAGGCACTAGAATGTATGTTTTGAGCACAGCAGACAGCCTACTCACTTCCCACGATCAAGGGAAGCAGGAATATAACAAGGGTTAAATGTGATGCCTTCTGATTAAACTTACTTGCATCAACCGCGAACTTGGATCATGAAGCATCTTTCGTTATCCCATTCAGTTCCAGGAGGCCCCCCGCTTTTCCTTCTTCCATTAGAGAATCTTTGTGTGTATCTAGCAGTTTTTGCGTCTGAATCTCTACAGAGGGCCGGTCCTTGATCTCCACACTGCTTGACACGCTCCCTTCATTGCCGCCAGCTCTGAACGCCTTTCGCCTCTTCACCTTTTGTGCCCAGCCGACAAGGCTCTCTTGCACGTGCTCCTCAAATATGGCCTTCTTGAATGAACTCCCCATCTTTTCAATGAAAAAACTATTTCAGCATCAAGCAAAATAGCCGAATCTCAGCTCATAATGAGAAATGTTTGCAATTCAGCTCACCTGTGTCACAATAGCATAGAGTGGTAGGGTGCTATAGCTGCAGAGAATCTGAATGATTGCCCTAATAAGCAGAAAGGAACAAATTTAATATGTAAGCTCAAAAATTAATATGTAAAGCTTGCTTTCAAAGACGGAATATATAATGAGTCATTTGGTAAACATATGGACTTGATTTTTACCCAATAATGAGTCGGGGAACAATAAATCCAACTTGCCCCATGATGCAGGAATTAAATCCATACGTGGTCTGCAAAGGAACGAAGAAACTAAACAAATATCAGCAATACAAAAAGAAAAAAGTATCAGTCACGTTTTGTATAGTGACAAGTAATGTGGTCTATTTTCGCTATCCGTCGTCCAAAAGCCTTTCCTACAGAAATGGGGGTCTGCCATGGAACCGCAAAGTTACACAACTCTATATTACCAGGCTCCACGTGCATGCGATCACATAGCAGCACGCAAAAATCCATCTCAGACTAGGTAAGAATCGAGATGAAGAAAGTGCAAGGTAGAGTCCCAGTTCTAAGGCAGAAAACCAAAGATACAGATCATACAATTAAAGATGTGCCAACTTATAGGAAAAAAAAATTGAGCTGAATGATGTATCTTTTTTATTTTATAAATCAAATGAGGGAGGAAAAAGAGAAGAAATTGCATTTGCATTACCAAATATCAAAAAAGAAATGAAAAAAGAAAAGAATAAAAGGAAACTAAGCCTTACCAATATCCAAAAAAAGAATGCAATCTCAAAGGCATTCTGGAAGAGGATAAAGTGAATCAAGTAGAGGACAATTTTGGGCCGGTTGAACCAGAAGTGTTCGTCTGAGGGTTTGACTACCAATTCTCCTTGAATGGCAGAATGCTTTTCAGCTACATCATGAGCCAACTGACTGATGACATGCTCTAATTTAGCACCCAGAGCAAGAAGCAGCTGCAACAAGTAAGCATGAAAAGTTCAGGCTCAAGACAATGCATGCGTGTAAAACATACAGATGCACCTCATGCATGGATTCAAACACAGATAAAAGACATATGTCTGGACTTTGTAGGAGAACGACTACAGCTGCTCTTACGCAGGATTCTTAAGAGGCTTCTACGTGGAATAGAACCATCTGTGCATGATCTTGATCTAAAACATGTTTCAGTGGAAAGTCCCTACTTTTCAGGATCCATAAAATTAATTTCAAAATCTTGACTCATTTATTTAAAGTCATTATGTTCAGCTTAAAGTTCCCTTAATTTAACCATGTCCAGGGGTGAGACTTCTATTTAAGCATTACGAAAGTTCCAATAGCCATTTGTACAAAAGGACTCGTACAATAGGTCAAAGAAGAAAAACAACAGCATTAAATTATAAACCAAGTCAGCTAAAGTATTATAGCCAAAAAAGAGGGGGGAAAGGGGGTCATACAAGACGAGACTTTTGGCTTCAGAAGCCACGGTATCTAACTTTGGTATCTAACTTAAGGACCTATAATTGCTTTGATAAAGTGAAAGTCTGATTACTCAAGTCAGTAGCCTCCTCAATTTAGGGTTATGGCCTGCAGCTGGCACTATATGGATTGCAGATTTTGATGATGAAGACGATGATAACCAAGCATCTGAACTGTACAACTAAAGGACCATTCTGAAGTGACCACCATACGGTATTATGAAGTTACACATACAAACAATTAAATATACTTACAATCAGAGGAGCGAATGCTATCCAAAAATAAGTATGCCAACCTGCACAGAGGAAAATGATGAAAATTGTTGGTTATAGATGTGACTGGTTATAACTAATGTATGGTCTCAGCAAAGCAGCAGCTGCTCTACCTTGAGGCAGGCCTCTCAGTGGGTCGGATTCGGGGCAGTATGGCACTTACCAGACCCGGACCCGTTTAACTTTATAGGTATCAGACCCGACCCTATTACCTGCAAGTCCAAAGTGACTGTTCCCATACCCAACCCATTCATTCACGGGTCCATACCCTCTTACCCGATCCGACCCGATTATCATAACATTACAACAACAAAAAAGTCAAAAAAAAAAAATTCCATCAACAAATATAAGTATTAAGTGTCTACAACATTCCAAATAAGGCATATTAATTATATTATTAATTAAATGGGAATGAGTCTTAATTAGGTATGGTTCAAGTAAAACCAAATTCGACCCGTTTATTAATTGGGAATCGGGTTCGGGTCCTATTCGGGCCCGCGGGTATAAAAATCTAACCAAACCCGTCTAATCGGGTCTGATACGGGTCCAGACCCGACCCATTGACAGGCCTACCTTGAGGTAGTCACGTACATGAACAAATAATCTATAAACACTCAATAAATAAAAGACGCAAATACCTACTAGTCTATCTAAATAAAGGTTAAAATTAATATTGAAGTATCTTAAGTGCCTACGTATTGTCTGACAAAACAATTGATAATAGAAATAGCAGAATAACATTATTTAATCTTATACGAGGAAGCTGACCCAATTGTTGCTTAACAAATGAAATCTAAAGCAACACGCTGGAATATGGTAAAACAGACTCCTAAATTCAGGATATATGAAATTTTTATTGTGCTAACCTGTTTGTTTCATCTCAACATTGAAAGAAAAAAGTTCCACAACTGTTTGCAGTAATATTAACTCATCAGATGGTAATTGTAATTTTATCATTAATTATAAACAATATGCCCAAGATATACTTAAGCAAATAAATTGCCAGTCACAATTAACAATTAGCACTGAAACATCTTATCTAAATCACACTTTTGAAATGTTTTCCATTTATAGTTAATTTCAAAAAAATTGCCATCTAAGGCACAAAGTGCCATAGAATACCAAAGCTAACTAAGTCTGAAAGTATGTTTCCCTCCTTAGCATTTTCTTCTTTAATATATTCTATATGGTTTATCTTCATCATGTCAAGATATACTTCCTTATTATATTTTTTTTATTTATCCGTTTTCTATATGGCTACTCTTCATTTGTCGAGCAAATGGAAGCAGAATGGTTCCATAAATTCTAGCTTTTCCACTTCTTAGTCTTCGCAGTAAAATGGAAGATAAACTTCATCCATCTAGAGTAAGCTAAACCTCGAACTATATGTGGGAAATATAAAGAAGTCAACAACAATAATAACAACAACAACAACAACAATAAAAATTAATAATAATTCAGCCATTCATAATTTCAAGGTAAAATGAAATGAACATGAAATTAAACAGGGGGGTTACTAGAGGTTGATCTTACCATTAACATTCAGCAGCAAAAACACGATCACAAAAACCCAAAGGTACCAACTGAAACAAAGAGAAATTGTAGCAATTAAGATTACATGAAGAAGCATGGGATTTAACCATATTATAGAATATTCTTACATAACAGACCCCTATCACTGCTAGAATAAGTGACATTTCCAGTGTATAGCGAGTAAAACCAAAACTAATTTGCATGTTGGAGTAAGCAACAGAGAGTACTAGCTCTCAAAAGAAATACCTTATACCAACAACTTTCTTGAAATCGGCTTCAAGAGCTCGCACCATATACTTGTGAAAATCAAATTTTGGGTTTCCTTTGCAATGTGTCTGGGGGGATTGGGAAAAGATTCAAATGAAGAAAAAAACAGTTATTTTTATGTTTTAGAGAGACTAGGACATCTATTTGCCATCAATTAAATGGTATACCATGATAAAGCCGAGTCTCATTGTTGTGTAGTCTGATTTGGTCACGGACCCATAGAACTGTTTGCCAAAAGAATGCTGAACAGACATAGGAAACATTAGACTCAAAACATCTGACGTCTTTCCAAGGAATCTACTTCACAATTAATTTAAAAATAAAAAGAAAAGAAAATAAAGAATAATCAATTACAGAAAGAGCATGAAACTTAAAGTAGAGCTGGATGCATAACAAGAAGCATATTTGTTACAGAAGTCCCCCAATTTGTGAAATATCACTCATCTACTGTATTAGTGCACGAGATCGGTAGTTGTAGTTGATGTTGTAGCGTTCTGATGATGGAGGTGAAGTCGAAGATGAAGGTGTTGTCAGCGTTGAGGAGAGGCCACGAGAGGAAGAGCAGGTGGAGAGAAGCAGATGGAGGGAAACAGTTGTGATAAGGGATAAGGAGGGCAGTGGCAGCAAAGAAAGAGGAGGAAAGAGAGGGCGGCACGCGAGGGAAGGCTAGCTGTTGCTGTTGCGGGAAGGAGAAAAGAGGAGGGTTATGGTTTTGATTAAGGGAAGATAAACTAATTAGGGTTTCACACTCATAACTAGGGTCTAATTAGGATTTCACACTCCTAACTCAGATTTTTCTAGAGATTTCACACCCCTAAAAAGATTATGAGAGAGGTTAATCACTCACAAATTTGAGAAAAAAATTCAGCAATTGTTCATTAATTAATTAACTAGTACAAGAGTCTTTATATAGACTTTACAAAATTTAAATACCAGATTACAACCCATGTGGTACTAAACTTCAAAAGAAAAGAAAACAACTCCTAAAGAAAATTAAAATAAAATAAAATAAAAATATGACTACTTGAACTGCTCAAACCACATCGAGGTGACGCATTTTCTCCAACAATGATATACGCGGCAAGGCCGTGGCTGAATGTCCGCATTAGGTTGCTTCTGTTAAAAGTACAAAAGGACCAAAAAAAATAGCCTAAAATTTTGTGTAGTTTCTTTCTTGAGCATATTTACTAAACTCCAAGAACAAGTATATCGGATGGGTTAGCTCAGCAACGAATATTGTGAGAGGTTGTGGGTTCAAATCTCATGCAACATGGAGAATCTAGATATCAAATTATAAGGAACAAGAAAGTTCCATAATAAAATCAAAAGCAACAAAAGCAATCACTTTTCTTGGAGATAATAATCAGAGGAATAGTGGGCCAATTTAGAGTTAAATGTATACACAATAAAAAAAACATTTTTCTGAGCTTTTGATGTCACTACATGAATGTATTTATTCCATTCAGCACAGTTAAGAACAGCTACTTGGTTAAATTTAACAGCTATATATCGAAGCACAAGGAAAAGAGTGTTCCATAATAAAGCTGAAAGAAACAAAACCAATAACTTCCATTTGAGGTAATAATCAGAGGAACAATGGATCAATTATACAGCTAAATGGATAGACAACAACAAAGTTTTTTCTGAGCTTTTTGGATTGACTTAAATGAATCGAAATTTCTTCCATATAGCTCTGTAAAGAGCCATATCCTTTAGTTAAACTACCATATCCTTTCTAATTGCCTCCATCCATGTTCCTTTGGGCCTACCTTTAGTCTTATTGCTCCATTGACTTACTACCCTTTTGCTTCTCCTAAATGGACACTTATTGGCATCCATAGCACATGCCCAAACAATCTTCATGGGTTTTCCCTAATTTTAAAAGGTATACATTCAGCTTTTTGCTTGAAAATTTTGAGGAAGCTTCATATGACAGGTTATTAGATGTTCCTAAGTGGTTTGCAAGAGGATATAATTCAATAGAAGAGGCATAAGAGATGGAGTACAATGAGGGGCCCAAGGACAATAAACAACCCAATTTAATAAAGTTGTAACATTCAGCGATCACAAGGATTCGACATTTTAAACTAAACTTTATAGGATGCAACATGCATCAAAATGCATAGGGCAACATGTAAAACTTATAATAAAGATTTATTTTTTCAGGCTCAACTTAGTACTGTGGTAAAATTTTCTATGTTCACGACGGGGAAAAAGGAAGCAGTGCATTCAAATATGTGAAGTTTCCTACACTGGGGTGCTAGATAGGTTATAGATATCATGGATAGCAATACTTAATAGGCAATCCAACAACAAGAAAAGAAAATATATAATTGAAGAGTTAATTTGAGACGAGAAATACACAAAAAGAATTGACACCACCAACAATAAAGTTGTTTAACTCAATTTTTTTTTTTTTTTGGATAGCTACTACTCAGCTCTGTAAAAAACCATCTACTCTATGAAACTAAAAGTTATCCTATCCTTTTACACTGTTTGATCCATGTTCATTCTACCCCAGACCTTGTTGCTCAATCAACCATGATCCATTCACTCGGCTTAATTGGCAATGTGCGTAGTCTCTGTTGGTTATCCCCATACCTTCCAAATGATTCTCCGCATATTATCTTGATATCCTTGATTGAACATACTTCAAACTCCTTATTGCCACACTTGTTTCTTATCCTTTAGTTTGGAATATTAGCATGCATCCATCTTAACCTTTTCAAATCAGCCTTATTTTTTCCAAAACATATTTCTTTTCCCAGCTTTTGACCATAAAACATAGCTGGCAGAAAAGGAGTTCTACAAAAATTCCCCCCAACTTCATGGACATTCTATAATCACATGATACTTCAAAAGTTGTTCTTCACCTTAACCACTTGATGCTGTGAACATCCTCCTCAATCTCACCATTGCAGATAAATGATTGATCACAAGCTATGTCGCACGGACACAGCAACATTGAAATCGACACGACATGTAGATACGTGACAAATTCTTTAAAATACACAACACGTGTGTCCGAATGCGTGTGGAACACGTTTCGGACACGTCACGGCTCCATGATAAGAGTGTCCGTGCTACAGAGATCACAAGTAGCCAAACTATCATGATGTAAGGAGAGAGGTGATAAGAGATAAAATACATTGGAAGAGTTTTTTAAACTCATTGGAAGAAATAGCGCAAAGATCGAAAACCAAAAGGAGCGAGAACAGAGCTCGCAGCAGGCCAAGAGACAGACCCGGTCGACACCCGGTCAACCGCCCAGTCGACCAGTGTGCACGACGTGCATATGCACGGCCCTGTCGACCGTGGCAAAGGAACGATCGACCGGAACGATCGACCGACTAGCACGAGTTTCTCTCGGTTGGTCCCGGTCGATCGAGGACAGGGTCGGTCAACCGGCCAACAGACGCATTCTGCCTCTCCTAAACTGATTTGGACTCCTTTTCTTTTTTAGGGACGAATCTAATTGGGGTTTCATAAATCCTTAGGACTCTCTAACTATAAATAAGGGTTAGAGACCTCATGAATTATATCCCACTGAAAATCTCTCTTGAAAATTTCTTAAAACAAGGAACAAGTTGTAATTGAATGTTGAATCAATAAAATCTCTCCCCCTTGCCCCGAGGACGTAGGCAAATTGTTGAACCTCGTTAAATATTATGTTGGCTTCTTTTCTTTCTTGTTTCTCTGTTCTTGATCGTGTGGGTACTTCTCTGGCGCGTTCATCTCCGTTGCTTGGGTTTCTCAAGTTGGTTGTTGCCCAGAAGAAGGCGTTAGACGCAAGAAGTGCTATCTTGAGCGCAACAAGTGGTATCAGACATCCCAGGTTCATCGTGGGATCGTGTCGATTCCAAGAGCATTGGTTGCTGTTTGACGGAGATCGTGTGTCAATCTCGGAGCAGTATTGGAACTGTTTGTGAGATCATGTGTCGATCTCAAAACAACATTTGGATTGCTCGAGGAATCAAATTTGGAGTAGATCGTTTCGGAAACTCTTTTAGGATTTCATTTTGAGGTAAAGATTCTATCTTTATCTAGTTTTTTTGATCTAACTCCGTTTGTTTCCGCATTATTTGAGGAATCAATTGAGAAATCTAGTTTTTTTATCTAACTCCGTTTGTTTCCGCATTATTTGAGGAATCAATTGAGAAATCTAGTTTTTTTTATCTAACTCTGTTTGTTTCCGCATTGCTTGAGGAATCAATTGAGAAGATAACTGGAGATAGTACATCTACGATGAAATCTGTGAATCCACATCCATTGAGAATTGATGTGGTGAAGTTCGACTGCAAGAACAACTTTGGTATGTGGAGATGTGAGGTGATGGATGCATTGACAGCATCAAATCTCGAAGACACTCTACGGTTAGAGAAAAAGCACGAGATTACTACAAGAGGATTGGGACAAGATGAACCGAACGGCGTGTGGCTTGATAAGATTTTATTTGACACAAAACATCAAGTATCATGTGTTGCATGAAACATCTGCAAGACAATTGTGGGAGATCCTGGAGAAAAAGTATATGATGAAAAACATCAAAAAGTAGTTGCAGTTGAAGAGAATGCTTTATCGCTTCTAGATGAAAAAAGAAATCTCCATTGACGAACACATGAATAGCTACACAAAGCTTCTTATAGACCTGTTAATGCGGATGTGAAGATCGATGAAGAGGATAAGGTGGTAATTCTATTGAATTCTCTTCCTGAAGAAGAGTATGAAACATTTACTCTTACTCTGATCAATGGCAGATAATCACTTAACTACAATGACGTATATGCTGCTCTTGTAAATTATGAAGTAAGGAGGCATGATAGATTGTCTTCTTCTGAGAGCACAACATGCCACTCCAATAGGAAAGGCAGAGATGATCATGGGAGATCGAAGTCCAGATCAGATTTCAGAGATCTAAAGAATAACCAGTGTACCTTATGCATAGAAGTAGGGCACTGGAAAGTTGATTGTCCGAAGGCCAAAGGTAAGAAGGAGTCGAAGACCGAGGCAAATCTTGCACAGGTGGTCAGTACTCACGTCAATACTTCGCAGACTCATCGGTATTTTCTTTCTCTGTTACTACTCCTACTGTTGGTTACTCAGATAATACTGAGTGGACTTAGATACAGGAGCTACCTATCATGTGTGCCCGAACAAGAATTGATTTTCTAGCTTTGAGAAGCTAGATGGATGTTTCACTATCATAGGTGATGATCATCCATGTAGTGTGGGAGGGATAGGCACAGTCCATATCAAGATGTTTGATAGGATAGTACGAGAATTAAAGGGAGTGAGGTATGTACCTCAGCTCAAAAGGAATCTTATCTCAGTTAGTGCTATGAAAACGTTGGGTCTTGTGGTATTATACGAGATGGTGTTCTCAAAATGACCAAAGGCTCAATGGTGGTTATGAAGGGCATCCGCCGGAACAATCTACTTGAAAGGTAGTACAGTTATTGGTCAGGTGGAGACTTCTATTTCTTCAGATGATGTTTATACACAGGACTGGCATATGAAGCTCAGACACAGAGGAGAAAAGTCTTTGCAAGCTCCAGCAAAGAAGGGATCATTGGAAGGTGCATCTACCTGCAACTTGGAATTGAGTGAACACGACGTTCTGGACAAGAAGGTGAAATTCAGCAGCACTACTCACCACTCTGAAGTTCTTGATTGTATTCACGTAAGTATTTAAGGACCTGCCAAGACTGCATCACTTGGAGGTCATAGGTACTTTGTCTCTTTTATTGATAATTTATCAAGGCATTATTGGATATATCCCATGAGACAAAGGTTTGAAGCCCTAGGTATGCTGGTGAAGTGGAAGGATATGATGGAGAAGCAGACAGGTAGGAAGATCAAGAGGCTACAAATTGGTAATATTGAAAGATACAAGAACCAATTCCTATAATTTGGCCAGAACACTGATATTGGTACTCACTTCACAGATGGAATACATGGGTTGGCTAAGGAGATAAACTGTTCCTTGCTGGAGAAGGCTTGGTGTTTGTTGTTTAAATCGTTTTAGGCTGAGGCAATTGTATATGCTAGTCATCTCATAAATGGATTGTCATCGACTGCGATAGGAGGTTAAAGTCCATTGAAAGTTTGGTCTGGAAGAGCTGCTCCAAATCATGATTTGCTTCGGGAATTTGGAAGTCCGGCCTACTTTTGTGCCAAAGATGGCAAGGTGAATCCGCGAGCAAAGAAGTTTGTGTTTTTGGGCGTCAAAAGAAATATGAAAGGCTACAGGTTGTGGGACCCCGAAAACAAGAAGATCGTGTTGAGCCAGCATGTCATGTTTGATGAGACTTTAGTGTTAAAGTCTACCGTCTCTCAGCAGGTGGAGAGAACAAAGACCAAAGATGTATCGCAGCGAGTGGAGGTTCATGCTACTCCACCAACTCCAGTTGGTTCGGTATCAGTAAGGACTTCACCGGATGTCACACCTGGTGAAGATCATGTAACAGTTTTGATGCTGAACAGGTTGAAAACATTGATGAGAATGTCGAATTATTTGCAACTATTGGAACCAAGATAAAACCACGAAAGTAGGTGAAGCATGAATCTCAAGCTTGTGACCATGACAAGCTCAAGTTGAAGGCCGTTGTTCTCCATGACGGTAGTAAGGTTATGACTCAGCCAGTTCGTTTCGCTGCTGAAGATTCAGTCACAAGTGTTTGAGCTTAATGGGGCTCATTTTAATGAACTACGGTTGGCTTAATCCCTTGGGCAAAGTACATAGACAACCGTAAAGGCATAGCCATTTGGTGATACAACTCGTATGAAGCTATTTGGTGTATTTGAGTTCTCGAGAAACTGACTGGGACTTCACGTAAAGGTGAAGAGTTGGACTTCACGTAGAGGTGAAGAGTTGTGATCTCGATGAACGGTTGATCTTCTGGTGAGAAGACAGTTGAGCTTGCATAAGGGGTGTGCATCCAGTTTGTTGAAGCCGATGATGGTGTTTGGTGTGCTCTACTCAGATTTGATTGGACCGTCTTAAAGATATATGGACCGGAGGAAACCAGTCAATTGGAGAGTCAGTGTTGGCTCATAATGGGTTCTTCTTGAGGTCATTTGGAATAGAGTTCCATTGAGTTTCTAAGTAGGAGACACATTCGTTGTCGGCTCGTATGGTATTTCTCTTCAGGTGAAGTGTTGAGAAGGCATGTATGTTGCATTCTGATTGGATAGCTGAGCTAAAGTTGGAATCTTACAATTAATATTGAAGTTTGGTGAGAGTTACAGGTGGCGACAACAAACTCAATTTGAATCTTGTGAGATCAGTAAAAAAAATCAATTGTATCTGTGCTGGCGATTCGTTTTGAAGAAACTGGTTTCGTCTACTGGCCAAGTCGAGATCGTGTGTCAATTTTGCCGAGATCGTGTCAATTTCGTTCGGAGCGCTTTCGCCGAGATCGTGTGTCGATTTCGTCGAGATCGTGTGTCGATTTCGCTAGATGTTCGTTAGAGTTCGGCTCAGATTTGAAAAATCTTCACCGAGGTGGAGAATTAGAGGGAGAGAGAAGAGATAAAATACATCGAAAGAGTTTTTAAACTCATTGGAAGAAATAGAGCAAAGATCGGAAGCCAAAAGGAGCGAGAATGGAGCTCGCAGCAGGCCAGGAGAGGCTCGGTCGACCGCCCAGTCGACCAGTGTGCACGACGTGCACAGGCATGGCCCGATCGACCGTGACAAGGAACGGTCGACTGGCACGAGTTTCTTTCGGTTGGTCCCGGTCGACCGAGGACAGGGTCGGTCGACCGACCAACATACGCGTTCTGCCTCTCCTGAACGGATTTGGACTCTTTTTTTTTGGGGACAAATCTAATTGGGGTTTCATAAATCCCTGGGACTCTCTGACTATAAATAAGGGTTAGAGCCCTCATGAATTGTATCCCAAGAAGTATCTCACTGAAAATCTCTCTTGAAAATTCCTTGAAAGCAAGGAACAAGTTGTAATTGATTGTTGAATCAATAAAATATCTCCCCTTGCCCCGAGGACGTAGGCAAATTGTTGAACCTCGTTAAATATTGTGTTGGCTTATTTTCTCTCTTGTTTCTCTGATCTTGATTGTGTGGGTACTTCTCTGATGCGTTCATCTCCATTGCTTGGGTTCCTCAAGTTGGTTGTTGCCCAAAAGAAGGCTCTGGCGCAAGAAGTGCTATCTTGAGCGCAACACACATTACATATTTGTTGGCCATCAATCAATTTGAACTATACTCTTTGCTTCTTCTCGTTGATTGCCGAAGTTACATTGCACATACTCTGCATTTGTCCTTTTACTGTAAGAGAAATAGGGAGTGAAATGTAGATGTCAGACATCTATGAGGCCGTTACACAATGTAATGGTACTTTCTTCCTATTGTAGTCTGCGAAGTACAAACAGTGACAGAATGTGGTGGTACTTATATAGTAATCTGCTAAGTTAAAAGTATTAACATGAAGGATTGTTGTGATTAGAGAACACAATGTCTACGATCACACACTTGTAATTGTTAAACTGGCATGAGAAATAGTAACTAAATCACGAGTGTTGTGACAAACATTAAATGAATGATACATGAAGAAGCATCCAAAAAAGTGACAGAGGCGTTAATAAAATGGGCTTAATAAGACTAGCTACCCATGACAGCAAGTGAATATGACCACTGAAAATATAAACTGTCATAAAGTCCAAATAGTTTATTGTGTTTCTATCTTGATGTTGTACAAGAAAATTTCTGATATGTACTTCATCTTAAATTCCTAAGGAAATTAAAATCCTAGATTTGTTCATAGAGTCCAATCCAAAAAATGAAATAAAATTTCCAATTTCTAGTACAATATAGGGAATAGTATCAACTTTCTGCTGAGTAAAAAAAACCTAGAAATTTTAGCATTTAATGACAAATCAAATTTTACTTTTGTTGCTAAAAAAACGTATACATTTCAACATAACTTTTCATAGGTAAAGGTTGTTTTCAAATTTTTCGTCATTTGACATATCTAAATAATTTAAGTGCCCTAAAGTAAAATATTTTATTGATTAACCATTTATACTTCACTATGAGACCTAATATTACTAATTACAATTCAGAAATTTCCATAATTGGGATTAGATTCAAAATTCATTCGGTTCTATTTTCATGCTACCCCTAACGTGGCATGCTCACTAGTACCCATACATTTCAAATGGCTAGAAAAAAAGCTAAGATTTGTTCTTATTGTAAACTATGGCTCCATAATTAATTGGATCAACTTCATCCTACTTCTACTAATCAAGATGAAGTTCATCCTACTTCTACCTTTAATTGGATTTCATCTCGTTAATAATTATGTTTTTTATAGAATCATGAACAACAACAACATCAAACAATGATGACAAAGCTCTGGTAATTATCTTCCCTTGGAGTCATCTGCATGAAATCACTTTTCGCCATTTATCTATGATAACAGCCATCACCTATGTCAATTAAACAGCTACCATATCTTTTTAAGTTCCCAATCAATGTTCATTTAGGCCTATTCCTAGTTCTCATTACTCCGTCAATTATGATCCTATCAATCCTTCCAACTAGCATACTTAATGGCCGTAGTCAATGGTCTCCATTGCACTTGCCAAATGATCTCAATTGGTTGATTTTATCCTCAATCAGAGCAACCTCTAACTTCTTAAGAATGATCTCATTTTGTTTCCTATCTTTTGCCTCTTATCCATTCCAAGTTTAATAATGTTTGAAAGCCAAATGTATATCTAAATCTGTGAAGTATCATTGCTAGTGATAAGATAACAGGCACAAGTGACAAGTTCCAATCCCAAGAATGACAATATATAAAAAGAATTTCTTAAACAAAGCCCTGCATCAAGTCAGCATCTCAGTATCCAAAAGGAGAACTTACCAACCAACTTAATATGCGTGAATCTTTGCCAGTGCCTTTAAACCGATCCTGGATGAATTCAAATTGCTGGACATGGGTGACCTTTCCGGGAACTGCACATAAATATGAAACTTAGAACACTATATTGTAGGATAAAATGACCGTTGATATTAGCACGCCAAGTAAGCTTCTGCAGAACAGAAAACGTTACAAAGTCTACAGTTTTCTATAGATAAGTGACTGAATTCACACATACCACTTCCTGTATCATTTTTGTGGATTGAATCCTCCCAGCGTTTCCATTGTCTTATCTAATCCATAAAAGAAGACGTTCCAATTAGCTATACTCCACATTATAGAAAATATGTGTTTCCATTGTCTTATCTAATCCGTAAAAGAGGACGTTCCAATTAGCCATACTCAACATCATATAAAATGTTCCTTCATTGACCACTGAAATCTAAGCATAAAGAGCTAGCTACACATTTATTTACCTTTGCCCCTCCCAGAATCATCGTAACTACACTGAAGATCACATGAGTGAGTGCCAGTACAAAAATAAAGATATGCAACTGATGCAGAGCCTCAATAGATAACAGTGGCACTTTCCCCTGAAACATAATAAGGTAAATCATTAATAGAGCATCACATCAAGTTCATAGTAGTCGTCATTCGTCAGAATGATCTTAGACTCTGATTTAGAAATACTTTTAAGCATATGCAAGGGCACATGTTCTCCTACAAGACACTAATGTCCATGAGATCATGAATAGTAATAAGATGAAGTAGTGTAACTGAAAAGAAACAGTTGTCAATGCAGGAGCTGTCACTGCTATGAGGAATCTCCAACGCAAAATTCGGCTAAAGCAGAAAAGTCATGAAAGATATACCAACAGAATATACTTTATTCAGAAATAATATACTGTGCTTGCTTAACAAATGAATGCTGCTCCTTTTCAGTTCAAGCATTTTACAAGCACATTACAACCTTTTAGTTAAAAACCATAAATGCAATTTCCATAAAAATATATTATAACTTGCTGACTTCATCTATGGGCCTGTTTGTTTTTTGCGCAAATGGTCGTAAGTTCTTTTACAGTTGTAAGTGAGTTTTATGCAAATAAGTTTTACAGTGTTTAGTTGGTAATGTAAAAGTGTAAATGGTAAAGTATATTGGCACTTACGGTATTTGGTTGGTAACGTGAAAGTCGTAAGTGAAAAAGTTGATCGCAAAATTAACTGTTTGGTGATTTAAAAATCATTATTAAATATATAAAAATTAAAAATTAAAAATATTAAAAATAATAATAATAGGGAAAAAAATAAATATTAAAATATTGGAAAATTATTAAAAATAATTGAAATATTAATATTAAATATTACAAATATTAAAAAATAATAAAAACATTAATTATAAATATTAAAAATAAAATATTTAAAATTAAAAATATTATTATTAATATTATAAAGATTACTATAAAAATATTAAATATTTATTATTAATATTTTATATACTAATTAATATAATAAATTAAATGATAATATTATTATTAATTAATATTATTAATTAAATATTAGAAATTATTAACAAACTTAAATATTAAAAATAAATATTTATATAATAACCTAGAATAAAAAATTAAAATTAAAAATTAAAAATTTAAGGCATAACAAAAAAATTAACAGTTTATAATTAAGAAAATTATTTAAAAATTAAGGTAAAATAACAAATATTAAAAATTAATTGCTTAATAATTTAAAAAAATAAAAAATTAACTTTTTGTTAATTTAATAATTAATAATTTAATTTAATTCAAAACAAAAATCTAATAATTAATTTAATAATAAAAAATGGAAATTGGATAATCACAAGATTAACTGTTTTGAGCTGAGCTGCAAATGGGCTTCAAATGAGATGAAAGTGGGATGCAAGCGCTAGTTACAATTACACCCCCACTTGCATAAAACAAATACCGCAAAGACATTTTGGTGCAAGTGCCACTTACACTTGCGCCCACACTTATGGGGAACAAACTGTAATATCCTTGGTCTAAAATACTATATTTTTTATTTTTCTAAAGTATTTATTTTATTTTACTAATTATTTTATTATTATTTATTAACTTGATTTATGACTTATTGTTATTATTAAACACACAAATTTATGTTGGAGTATTAAATGGTAATTTGATCTTATTGTTGTAAAACTCCGAAAATATAACACCAAAATAGAGAATTCTAGAGACAGAGTAGAAGTTCTTATTGATTTCTGAAGTGTGTACATTGAAATGAATCAGGAAGGGCCTATTATAGAAAAACTTTGGGGTACTATACAGTCACTATGCACGCTTGCGCCATCGCTTGCCTCAACGCATAGTGCACGCTTGCGTCATCGTTTGCATCAGCGCATAGTAAACTCATTAATGGTGCATAGTAAAGGTAGGCAGCCATCGTTTCATAACACTCCCCCTTGGCTGTCAACCTTACATGATGCCTCATTAAAAACCTTGTTAGGAAAACCGAGTGGGACAAAACCATAGCGAAGGGAAAAAGAGTACATCATCTCTGTATACGTGTTCTATACTGCCTCGTTAAAAATCTTAGCAGGAAAACCCTGTGGGATAAAACCATAGTAAGGGAAAAAGAGTGCAGCCACGTAAGCTCCCCCTCAAGTTGACATGAGTAGTTCTTCTTCATAAGTCTCACATATGGCGCATCCCAATATCATGAATAAGCTTTCTGAGAGTTGTAGGGGGAAGTGCCTTTGTAAAGAGATCTGCCACATTATCACTTGATCGGATATGCTGAATATTAATTTTCTTATCCTTTTCAAGCTCTTGAGAAGAACTTCGGGGGTATATGCTTGGTACGGTCACTTTTGATGAATCCTTCCTTCATTTGAGCGACGCATGCAGCATTGTCTTCAAACAGTATTGTTAGATCTCTGTTGACTGGTAATCCACAAGTTTCTTGGATGTGTTGAGTTACAGACCTTAGCCATACACATTCTCGACTTGCTTCATGGAGTGCTATGACTTCAACATGATTAGAAGAAGTGACAATAATTGTCTGCTTTTGTGAACGCCAAGAGATCGCTGCACCTCCACATGTGAACACATATCCTGTTTGAGACCTGCCTTTATGTGAATCTGACAAATAACTTGCATCTACATAACCAGTTATTTCTTATTTTGATCCTCTAGAATAAAACAAACCAAAGTTAGTTGTTTCTCGAAGATAACGAAATACATGTTTAATACCATTCCAATGTCTTCGTGTAGGAGATGAGCTAAATCTTACTAATAAATTAGTAGCAAATGCTATATCTGGTCGGGTACAATCAGTCAGATACATAAGAGCTCCAATTGCACTTAGGTATGGTACTTCAAGACCAAGAACCTCTTCATTATCTTCACGAGGGCGAAATGGATTCTTTTCCACATTCAATGATCTAACAACCATTAGAGAGCTTAAAGGATTTGCTTTATCCATATTAAAGCGTTTCAAGACCTTTTCAGTATAATTTGATTGATGCAAAAGTATCCCACTTTGCAAGTGCTCAATCTGTAAACCAATACAATATTTGGTTTTCCCAAAGTCTTTCATTTCAAATTCATTCTTTAAATATATCATTGCTTCTAGGATTTCTTTGTGAGTCCCAATAATGTTTAAATCATCAACATATACAGCAATGATAATGAATCCGGATGTTGTTTTTTTTATAAAAACACATGGGTATATAGGATTATTTACATATCCTTCTTTTAATAAATACTCGCTTAAGCGATTATACTACATGCGCCCTAATTGTTTTAACCCATATAACGATCTTTGTAATTTGATCGAATATAATTCTTTGAGTTTTGAACTTAATGCTTCAGGCATTTTAAATCCTTCAGGGATTTTCATATAAATATCGCTATCAAGCGACCCATATAACTAAGTTGTAACAACATCCATAAGACGCATTTCTAAATTTTTAGAAACTGCTAGGCTGATTAAATATCTAAACGTAATTGCATCCATTACTGGAGAATACGTTTCTTCATAATAAATTCCAGGTCTTTGCGAAAAACCTTGAGCAACAAGTCGAGCTTTATACCTCACAATCTCGTTTTTCTCGTTGCGTTTTCGTACAAAAATCCATTTGTATCCTACTGGTCTCACGGCTTCAGGCGTGAGGATAATAGGTCCAAATACATTACGCTTATTAAGCGAACTCAATTCAGCCTGTATAGCGTCTTTCCATTTTGTCCAATCATGTCTATTTTGACATTCATTGACGGATCTTGGTTCACGATCCTCACTTCCGTTAACAATATCACATGCTACGGAATAGGAAAATATTTTATTCATATTTTTCATCTCGTTGCGATTCCATAATTCTCCTGTATTGACATAATTAATAGAGATCTCATAATTTTCTATATCTTCAGGATTTTCTATCTCTTGATTTGTCTTATTTTGTGTTTCTTCTGGAACACATTCTTGCACATTGGGGTCATCGTGCTTATCTGCTCCTTTTCTTTTTCGAGGATTTTTATCTTTGGAATTGATTGGTCTACCACGCTTCAGGCGTGTCTTACACTCATTAGTGACTTCATTCTCAGATTATCCTTTTGGGATTTCAATCCGAGCAGGAGCATTTACAGCTGGTATATATGATTTAGTCACTCTCTTTGTATCAGTGAACGCATCTGACAATTAATTGACTATTTCTTATAAATTCATAATCTTTTGCACTTCTGTCTCACATTGTTTTGTGTGAGAATCAAGATACAATAAGGATGGTTCACTCCATGTAATCTCCTTCTCCAGCTGTTTCTTTTCTCCTCTAATGCTGGGAAAATTGCCTCATTGAAGTGGCAATCGGCAAACCGAGCCGTAAAAACATCACCGGTTTTAGGCTCAAGATATCTTATAATAGAAGGAGATTCATAGCCGACATATATTCCCAGTCTTCTTTGAGGACCCATCTTTGTACGTTGTGGTGGAGCAATCGGTACATATACCGCACAACCAAAAATTCTAAGATGGGAAATATTTGGTTCTTGACCAAATGCTAATTGTAGAGGGGAGTACTCATGATATGCACTTGGTCTGATGCGAATTAATGCTGCAGCATGTAAAACTGCATGACCCCATACAGAAATAAGAAGCTTTGTTCTCATTATTAATGGTCTAGCAATAAGTTGGAGGCGCTTAATCAGTGACTCAGCCAAACCATTTTGTGTATGTACATGGGCAACAGGATGTTCAACAACTATTCCAATTGACATACAATAATCATTAAAAGCCTGAGGCGTAAACTCAACAGCATTGTCAAGTCTAACTTTCTAATTATTGAATAATTATTGCTTTATTAATTATGCTTGCAAAACACCCACCAAGTAGAGTGGCGTGCATATATTATAGCTCATAAATATATGTAGTACAATGCATTTATTTTATCATTTTCTTAATTACAATATTTAATTGTATAAAATCAAAATTGATTCTCTCTCCCCCAACGGCTATACACCCAACGGCTATAAATCCCAACGGCTATAAACGGTCAGTTTTCATCCTATAAATTGGTGAACTCTAAACCACATAACTCACTTCTCAATCTCTCTTCATTCTCAAAAATTTTCATCATCTCTAGAAGCTTTGTGTTCGAGTTTTTCGCAAGATGCTTAGTCTATTTTTGAAGTTTATTATTGTCGTCATCATCATCAATACTTCTATCGTTTTTCTTGGAGATACGGATCCAAGTGAATTTTACCCGTACCTTTTATTTAATGTTCACCTTCCCTCTTTTGATTGTAGCTATTATGATTGACATGTAAGTTTTTCTATTTTATTGAGAAATAAAATATTGTAATTCTAATTATTTTTATATTTTGTTATACTTATCACCATGTCAAACTTTGCAAAGCTTGAGTTCATTCCACTTGATATCACGGGAAGGAATTATATGTCTTGGGTTATTGATATTGAGATGCATCTCGAGTCAATGGGGTCTCACTGAAACTATTAAAGAAATAAACTTTACATCATCGCAAGATAAAGCAAAGGCGACGATTTTTATCCGCAGACATCTTGATGAAAGTTTAAAATGTAAATATCTCACTGTAAGAGACCCAGGTGTCTTATGGAAAAATCTCAAAAAAGATTTGATCACCAAAAGGAGGTTGTGCTCCCTGCCACCCGTGATGAATAGAATGCTTTGCGCTTCCAAGATTTTAAGAAAGTTAGCGATTATAACTCTGCAATATTCAGAATAGTATCTCAATTGAGATTCTGTGGGGTAGATATCACAGATGAAGAAATGTTGGAGAAGACTTACTCCACATTTCATGCGTCTAATATAACACTGCAACAACAATATAGGTTGCGTGGTTTTAAGAAATATTCTGAACTAATTTCATCTCTTCTTGTGGCAGAGAAAATAATGAACTTCTGATCAAAAATCATCAGTCTCGTCCTACTGGTTCAGCAGCATTTCCAGAAGCAAATGCTGCATTTTCTAAAAATTACGGACGATGATATAATTATGGTCGTGGCCGTGGACGTGCTCGTGGCCGTGGACGTGGTCGTGGACGCGGTCGAAGTGGTTTTTACAACCCTTCACAGAATAACGCGATCCACAAGAAGCATCATGTAGAAAGACATGATAAAGGAAAAGATGTTCGTGAAAGTTCTCTTCGGAATCCTGAAGATTCCTTTTATAAATGTGGCTCCAAAGGACACTGGTCTAGAGTGTGCCGAACACCGGAGCACCTTTGCAAGCTTTACAAAGCATCCTTGAAAGAAAAAGAGAAAGAAGTGAATTTCACTGAACATGATGATCCTATGGATGATTCAACTGTTGGCCCAAAGGCCTTCCATCCTAGTTTTGATGATGATTAACTCATGTAGTTATGTGTACTAATAATCTTGTGATTTTAGTTTCAGATCATTAATCAAGTTATCAGTAGGTGATTAGCTTCAACAAGATGATTTGGAAGCTTTCACATGTTGATTCAAGAGCCCAAGCGTCAAAGATCATATATAGCACTTGCTCGGTGGATCAAGGAGTTTTGGATCGAGTCGGCTTGGAGTTTGCGCTCTACAAGAAGACATCGGTACCATAGTTTAGTTTTGTGTTTAAATCTAAATTGTAAAGATTAGAATAGTATGATAATGCTCAAGTTCACAACACACACGTTTCATGTTTTGAATATTGATTTTCGGTTTTTCGGTTTTAAGTTTAACCGATCTTGGTTTCATAAATAGATAGATTCAAAACAAGTTTACATGGTTTAATGTATATATGATTTGTTCTATATACATGCATGCTTCAACTACTTAGACAAACTTACTTTGATATACCTATTCATGTGTTTTAGGTTTTGTGTTTTAACAAAACTTATTTTTGGAATTAATGACAAAAACATGGATATATATATGTCTAATGTATATAGGATTATATCCATATACATCATGCCTAAATGTTGTTTAATATCATGTTTTTGTATTTGGATGAGTTTTGAACAAAATGTATTTTCTATTCAAAAATCCAACTTTTAGAAAATACAAGTTTTGGATTTTGGTAAAAATAATAAGACTCAAAAATGTTTCAAGATGTTTGTTATTCATGATGAAATTTCTATCACAAGTTTATATTTCAATATAAAATGATAAAACTATTTTTGGTGATTTTTAGAAAAGATAAAAGAAATTTTAAACATGTTTCTAACCCAGTTTTCTGTTCCAGGCTTCAACCAGTCGACTAGTCTTCTGACCAAGTCGACTTGGGATGAAGTCGGTCGACCGGGCCGGTCGACCGACGTGCACAGATCTGTGCACGTTTGGCAGACACTGGACGGTCGACCGTCAGGGTCGACCGGGTCTGAGAGCAAAGCTCTCTGTTTGTTTGGGTCGACCGGGGCGGTCGACCGGTGGCGGCCAACGGGCAGAATTTGACCGTTAGACGGTCGACCGGACCGGTCGACCGGCAGTGTATTTCTGGCATTTTCTGCTGCCAACGGTTATTTTTTTCTGGGGGCTATAAATACCCCATTAGAAAGAGTTTTTCTCTAAGATTTTCAGTGCGAATTTTTCCCTACTCTCTAGTGTTTTCACAGCAATCAAAAGAAGTTTTTGAATTCAAATTGAACAATCTATTTGGTATTTTTGCTAGGGTTTGGAATATCAAAGAAAAGGGTTTTTGGGAAAAAGGGTTTTGATTCATCTTCTATATCTTGGTTTTAGTTTTTCCCAAGGATTTTCTTTGAGTTTTTTATTTTCATTCCATTGGTTTTCTCCACACTTGAGCAACATCTACTTTCTTATTCTATAGGATCTTTGTGTGGGAGAAAGAGATTGTTTGTGGTTGTTGTTTAGACCACCAAGTTAAAAACCCAATCTTTGCTTTGTGCCTTGCCCTCATTGTGTTGAGGAAGTTGTGCATTTGGGTTGTATCCCTCAAAGTTGTGAGGTGATCCTTGTGTTTGCTTTGTGGTAATCCCTCAAGTTGTGAGGTGATTGTTTTGTTGGATTGGAGCTTGCCTCAAGGAGGAGGTTGTGGTTGTAAAGAGAGGAGTTGGGTACTCCTTGTGAGAGTTCTTTGTGGACTAGCTAGTGGATTAGATATCCTTCGTGTGTCGAAGGCGGGGATGTAGAGCTGGGTGCTCGAACCTCGAAACATATCTTGTTGTTTGCGCTTGATCCATTGACTCTCTCTCTATCTCTCTCTTTACTTTGTGCCTTGCAACTATTCATATTGTTCATTCATTATTTGCTTGGCTTATTTGAGTGTGCATATCTTGTTAATTGCAATAAGTTTTTAAATTCCGCATTGAGTTCATTAGATTAGCATAATCACCTATTCACCCCCCCCTCTAGGTGATTTTTCATCAACTCATCTTGATGCTTTAGATTTTACTGATGATTTTGTTGATCTTCCAACCCATCATGACACTGGTGATAATTAGACATATGATTGTATTATCATATTTTGTTATTTGTAATTTTCAAATTTATCTTTAAATGAAATATTTCACTTATAATAATATGTTTCAAATTTTATTCTCACCAAATTATTTATTTTGCATGAAGCTTGATATGGATTATTCTAATGATGAAGTCAAGACCAAAACTGGAGAGATTTGCATACCGGATAGCGGTACAACACATACTATTCTCAAACATAAAAGGTACTTCCCTGATTTAAAACCAACAAAGACAATCATCAATACAATATCATGTCCTGTAGACTTGATTGAAGGGACTGGTAAAGCCAGCTTTATATTGCCAAATGGAACAAAGTTTTTCATAAAAGATGTTTTGTTTTCACCAAAATCCAAGAGAAATTTGTTGAGTTTTAATGATATATATCTTCATGGATATGATACTCAGTCTGCAACTGAAGAAAATATGAAGTATATGTATCTTACTACTTATGTATCAGGAAAGAAGTGCATATTAGAAAAACTAGCAAATCTTTCCTCAGTATTGCATTATTCATATATAAATGTGATAGAGTCACATATGGTAGTTAAAGGAGATAAAGAGACATTAACTCTGTGGCATGATCGTTTAGGTCATCCTGGTTCAATGATGATGTGAAGAATTATTGAGAACTCATATGGACATACATTAAAGGGCCAGAAGATCCTTCAAGTTAGTAAAATTCCATGTGAAGCTTGTTCTCTAGGAAAATTAATCATGAGACCTTCACCAGCTAAAATAAAAACAGAATCACCTACATTTCTTGAACGTATCTAAGGTGATATCTGTGGGCCTATACACCCATTGTGTGGACCATTTAGATATTTTATGGTATTGATAGATGCCTCTAGTAGATGGTCACACGTTTGTTTATTGTCAACTCGCAATGTGGCATTTGCGAGATTTCTTACTCAGATAATTAGATTACGGGCACAATTTCCTGATTATACAATCAAGAAAGTTAGACTTGACAATGCTGTTGAGTTTACGTCTCAGGCTTTTAATGATTATTGTATGTCAATTGGAATAGTTGTTGAACATCCTGTTGCTCATGTACATACACAAAATGGTTTGGCTGAGTCACTGATTAAGCGCCTCCAACTTATTGCTAGACCATTAATAATGAGAACAAAGCTTCTTATTTCTGTATGGGGTCATGCAGTTTTACATGCTGCAGCATTAATTCGCATCAGACCAAGTGCATATCATGAGTACTCCCCTCTACAATTAGCATTTGGTCAAGAACCAAATATTTCCCATCTTAGAATTTTTGGTTGTGCGGTATATGTACCGATTGCTCCACCACAACGTACAAAGATGGGTCCTCAAAGAAGACTGAGAATATATGTCGGCTATGAATCTCCTTCTATTATAAGATATCTTGAGCCTAAAACCGTGATGTTTTTACGGCTCGGTTTGCCGATTGCCACTTCAATGAGGCAATTTTCCCAGCATTAGGGGAGAAAAGAAACAGCTGGAGAAGGAGATTACATGGAGTGAACCATCCTTATTGTATCTTGATCCTCACACAAAACAATGTGAGACAGAAGTGCAAAAGATTATGCATTTATAAGAAATAGCCAATCAATTGCCAGATGCGTTCACTGATACAAAGAGAGTGACTAAATCATATATACCAGCTGTAAATGCTCCTACTCGGATTGAAATCCCAAAAGGACAATCCGAGAATGAAGTCACTAATGAGTCTAAGACACGCCTGAAGCGTGGTAGACCAATCGATTCCAAAGATAAAAATCCTCGAAAAAGAAAAGGAGCAGATAAGCACGATGTAACACCCCGCTCCCAGAATACGTACTTAGTTGCGTATTCAGATTTTTCGATCGTATTTTTCGATTTACTTCCTGTATTTGTTTTGTATTATGAATTCTTTATATGATTGTTTTGTCTTAGGATCCGGATTCACGGACTCGGAGTCAGCCCTAGTCCGAACCGAGGACCCGATCCGAGAGTATTACTCGATTTGGTTTTTTTGGTATTTAGATTTGATCGATTTTAGTTTTAAACATCCTTTTCCAATATTTTAGATTTTCTATGATTTTTTGAAATTTTCCTGAATTAAATTGAAAATCTTCAAAACCGGTGTCGACCAGTGCCGCTGACCGATTCCCGGATTTTTAATTTGAAAACGGGATTTTATTTCTGAAAACTGATTTCATATTATTCTTCAGGATGACGTTTTCTACCTCTGGGTATTTTTGGGGATTTTTCTGGAACAGTCGATATTTCGCGGCCATATTATAATATTATTATTTAATCTTTTCTTTCTTTCTTTCTTTCCTTCCTTTTCTTTTTCCCTCCAACCGACTTCAGCCCACTCCCCTCCACGTGGGCCACATCCCATCACACACACCCCCCTCTCTCATCAATCACATCCCTCATCATCACCCCCTTTTTCCTTTTTCTTTTTCTTTTCTTTCTCTCTCTTTTCTTCTTCTCTTCTCCTCATTTTTCTTCCTTCTTCTTTTCTCCATGAGAGGCCAGCACCCAACCGGCCACCACCGCCGGCGCCTCCGGCCACCACGACGCCGACGAGGAGACCCCAACTCCGGCGGCCATACCCCCCTTTCCTCCATCTCCACCAACATCACCTCAATCTCCATCTTCTTCCTCCTCAAAGCCACCACCAACTCCACCTTCTTCTTCTTCTTCATCTTCCTCAAATTAACCTTCACCACCACCATCTTCTCCACCACAACACCTATTTCTCCTCCTCCTCTCATCCTCTTCAACAATTCCATCACCACCAAAATCATCATCTTCACAACCATCACCACCCCTTCACTACATCAAGGGCCGGCCACCTCCTTAGGATTGGGGGCCGAGCTCCTCTTCGTTGGTAATATCTCCGGTGATTATTCCGGTAATCGTTCACGATTATTCCGGTAATCATTCCGGTGGCAATTGCAAACTCGCGTCTGCCTATTTTCCCGCATCTGCTTACTTTTCCGCGTCTGCCTATTTTCCCGCATCTGCCTATTTTTCCGCGTTTGCCTATTTTCCCGCGTCTGCTTACTTTTCCGCGTCTGCCTATTTTCCCTCATCTGTCTATTTTTCCGCGTCTGCCTATTTTCCCGCATCTGCTTACTTTTCCGCGTCTGCCTATTTTCCCGCATCTGCCTATTTTTCTGCATCTGCCTATATTTCCGCGTCTCCATTCTCTCTCCCTTTTCTCTCTCTACTTTTCTAACACCTTCTCTCTCCTTCCCACTTTCTCTCTCCAAAAATATTTATATATTATTATAATTATGGCGCGTGCGCGAGTTCCATGGATTCCAGACTTTTCGGCTTTCCGGTGATTTAGGCGAGTGTCCTCGCTCTCGCCTCCATTTGGGTTTCCCCGCTTCGTCGGGTCGACATGTATTTTATTTCATGTTTTCATGTATTATGTATTGGGCTGAGTCCCTGTATTTGTGTATGGCCGAGTGCCAATGACTGGACCCTTCAGCCCCCGGTCTCTCACTATCTCGAAAGGGAAGTGATTGGGACCGACAGGTCTCTCCGTTCTTCAGCCTCCGGTCACTCACTATCTCGAAAGGGAAGTGATTGGGATCGTCAGGCCTCTCAGCCTTCAGCCTCCGGTCACTCACTATCTCGAAAGGGAAGTGATTGGGACCGTCAGGTCTCTCAGCTCCGCCTGGTTATCATGATCAGCGTTCAGCGCTTTACCACTTGATTCGTCTAGGCGAGATGCTGCCGGATTTCATACTCGCACTTTAAGCCGAGTTGTCCCGGTAACCTTACCAGACGCTCCAGTGTTAAATACTGTTTGCTGTCTGTACACTCCAGCTTGCTCAACTCCGCTTGATTGTGCTCAGCTACTATTCTATCACATGCCATGTATTTACCTGATATGTTAACACTTGACATGCCATGCCATTACTTCATACATGTCTTTTACAAGCTACTGTTTAACACCTGTTTGTACCACCTGACAACTAATGTGTTATCACCTGACACCAGACATGCTTCTACTTGGCAAGACCCCTTGTTATGACATGACTTGCCACCGGATTAACATCAATCTCTTGACATGGCTGGTTACCTGTTTAATATCACCATCTTGTCATGCTATCCCTTGACACCCGGCATGATATATTTGACCTGTGATTATCTCATTTACGGGAATACTATACTTGTTATCCTGCATTACATGCAGTGACTTGAATCTTGTACTTGTTATCCTGTATTATATATACAGTGACCTGAATCTATAGTACTCATGTACTCCTGAACTCCTGATCATGTCTTGTACCTGCTATTCCCGTAAATTGATAATCACATATTAAATTCTAATAAGACAACTTGTACCTGGTTTGGGGGAAACTGATGGGCCCTGATTAATCATGTTTGTGGTGGTCTTATCGAGCCGCGCGTGGCCAAATACTTGAGGGATCACCTGGCGGCCACCAGGGATTCCGTGGGGTGTGCTGGCACCCCTACTCCTGATTATTCCTGCCGGGTATGCACACGCCCTAGGCCTATTTCTATGGGATCTGCGATACTCTATTCCTGTTCGGGCGACCATAAGTCCCGGTACCTAGCGGTACGTTCCGGCTCAGCACCGGATACTCCTGAACCGTTGTCCCGGGCATGTACGGGGCCCATCCGAAACATGATTCATCGAACTTTATCAGTTTCCAAATAACTTGCTATATAAGTTGTGAGTGGAAGTATGTGGAATGGGACACATACTGAAGCCTGGAACTTAGACGGCTCCAATTATAATAAAATGCGAATATGTAATTTGATGTGTTGTTTTGTAACTCGGGTTGTACGCGCTCGGATTATGGTGACATGGGATAAAGGTATATAGATGAGGGTTTCCTTGTTTGGATTATTCCTTCGAGGTACTAATCTCATGGAGCCGTGGTCTAAACCTGTACAATCGGATTTGCTTGTACAATCGGTTTTATCCGTTTTTATGTTAGCTTAGGAGATATCTGGTGTTGTCCTATCTACTCTACTTCTCATCTCTTTACCTGCTCTTATCTTATTATACCATGTGTATTCTCTACTGGAAGTCACCTACTATATCTACTTGCTCCTGCATGCTTACCTATGTTCGCCACTTGGCATTCGTATCACCACTCGCCTGGGGAGTTCTATCTGACTCCCCTGGATCCTCATGTCCAGGTCATGGAGCTTGGAGCGTGTGGATTCTCCCAGTTGCTGATCAGAGTGGCGCAGCAGTAGCGTGGATCTCTAGCAGACCGTTCAGAGCTCCATCTTTCCAGGCCCCCTGTGTGCCTCTCGGGTTTTCCTTTCGTAAACTCGTGAGTGCCTTATACTGTTCATACATGTACATCTCTTTGTAATCTCGCAATTGCGCATATCAGTGATGTAATATTCTTGTAATATTTATCACCTCTGGTGATAACTTTGTAATTGTACTCATGTGTTGGAATGTATAATGCACCACGTGCTTCCGTACTCTGATTCTTGCCTGTACTGATGCTTAGCGTATATACGTGAGGGTATTTCTGACCTGCGTATATACGTCGCAGTAACGTCTCCGTACCCGCAGGATCGGGGCGTTACACACGATGACCCTAATGTGCAAGAATGTGTTCCAGAAGAAACACAAAATAAGACAAATCAAGAGATAGAAAATCCTGAAGATATAGAAAATTATGAGATCTCTATTGATTATGTCAATACAGGAGGATTATGGAATCGCAACGAGATGGAAAATATGGATGAAATATTTTCCTATTCCGTAGCATGTGATATTGTTAACGGAAGTGAGGATCGTGAACCAAGATCCGTCAATGAATGTCAAAATAGACATGATTGGACAAAATGGAAAGACGCTATACAGGCTGAATTGAGTTCGCTTAATAAGCATAAAGTATTTGGACCTATTATCCTCACGCCTGAAGCCGTGAGACCAGTAGGATACAAATGGATTTTTGTACGAAAACGCAACGAGAAAAACGAGATTATGAGGTATAAAGCTCGATTTGTTGCTCAAGGTTTTTCGCAAAGACCTGGAATTGATTATGAAGAAACGTATTCTTCAGTAATGGATGCAATTACGTTTAGATATTTAATCAGCCTAACAGTTTCTAAAAATTTAGAAATGCGTCTTATGGATGTTGTTACAGCTTATTTATATGGGTCGCTTGATAGCGATATTTATATGAAAATCCCTGAAGGATTTAAAATGCCTGAAGCATTAAGTTCAAAACTCAAAGAATTATATTCGATCAAATTACAAAGATCGTTATATGGGTTAAAACAATTAGGGCGTATGTGGTATAATCGCTTAAGCGAGTATTTATTAAAAGAAGGATATGTAAATAATCCTATATGCCCATGTGTTTTTATAAAGAAAACAACATCCGGATTTATTATCATTGCTGTATATGTTGATGATTTAAACATTATTGGGACTCACAAAGAAATCCTAGAAGCAATGATATATTTAAAGAATGAATTTGAAATGAAAGACCTTGGGAACACCAAATATTGTATTGGTTTACAGATTGAGCACTTGCAAAGTGGGATACTTTTGCATCAATCAAATTATACTGAAAAGGTCTTGAAACGCTTTAACATAGATAAAGCAAATCCTTTAAGCACTCCAATGGTTGTTAGATCATTGAATGTGGAAAAGGATCCATTTCGCCCTCGTGAAGATAATGAAGAGGTTCTTAGTCCTGAAGTACCATACCTAAGTGCAATTAGAGCTCTTATGTATCTGACTGATTGTACCCGACCAGATATAGCATTTGCTACTAATTTATTAGTAAGATTTAGCTCATCTCCTACACGAAGACATTGGAATGGTATTAAACATGTATTTCGTTATCTTCAAGGAACAACTAACTTTGGTTTGTTTTATTCTAGAGGATCAAAATAAGAAATAACTGGTTATGCAGATGCAGGTTATTTGTCAGATTCACATAAAGGCAGGTCTCAAACAGGATATGTGTTCACATGTGGAGGTGCAGCGATCTCTTGGCGTTCACAAAAGCAGACAATTATTGTCACTTCTTCTAATCATGTTGAAGTCATAGCACTCCATGAAGCAAGTCGAGAATGTGTATGGCTAAGGTCTGTAACTCAACACATCCAAGAAACTTGTGGATTACCAGTCAATAGAGATCCAACAATACTGTTTGAAGACAATGCTGCATGCGTCGCTCAAATGAAGGAAGGATTCATCAAAAGTGACCGTACCAAGCATATACCCCCGAAGTTCTTCTCAAGAGCTTGAAAAGGATAAGAAAATTAATATTCAGCATATCCGATCAAGTGATAATGTGGCAGATCTCTTTACAAAGGCACTTCCCCCTACAACTCTCAGAAAGCTTATTCATGATATTAGGATGCGCCATATGCAAGACTTATGAAGAAGAACTACTCATGTCAACTTGAGGGGGAGCTTACGTGGCTGCACTCTTTTTCCCTTACTATGGTTTTGTCCCACAGGGTTTTCCTGGTAAGGTTTTTAACGAGGCAGCATAGAACACGTATACAGAGATGATGTACTCTTTTTCCCTTCGCTATGGTTTTGTCCCACTGGATTTTCCTAGCAAGGTTTTTAATGAGACATCATGTAATTTTGACAGCCAAGGGGGAGTGTTATGAAATGATGGCTGCCTACCTTTACTATGCACCATTAATAAGTTTACTATGCGCTGATGTAAGCGATGACGCAAGCATGCACTATGCGCCAAGGCAAGCGATGACGCAAGCGTGCATAGTGACTGCATAGTACCCCAAAGTTTTTCTATAAATAGGCCCTTCCTGATTCATTTCAATGTACACACTTCAGAAATCAATAAGAACTTCTACTTCTACTCTGTCTCTAGAATTCTCTGTTTTGGTGTTATATTTTCGGAGTTTTACAATATTTTTCATATTTTTCCTATTTTTCCTTGGCCCAAGTCAAGCCCATTATCATGTAGCCTATACCCATTAACCCAAATATAATCCAAATCTATATCTAATCTAAATATATAATCATAATTCAAATTCCAATTCAAACTCACATCCTAATCCTAACTACTAAATCAAGCAATTTAAACCCAACTGAAATTCTGATTTTTAAATCCTTAATAACCTATAAAAACCCTAAACTTCTCTTTTTCTACCTCAAGAGAAAATTCTAATCCAAACTCTCCACACCTCCTTCTTTCTTTCTCCTCAAGTAGAGGATGAACAAAAAGGATCTTGAAGTATAGAAATTGAGGATCATGAAAGGTGAGATCAAATATAAGTAAGTAATCTATCTTCTCACAATTTATTTGATATAAAAAGTTTATTAAACATCATGTCTACACCATAATCTCCATGAATATTTTTATACATCAAACCCAATCACAAATCCAACAAAAAAAATACATGTGAAGAAATATCAACTCATAATTTTTAAATTACATATTTTTCCGAATTTTTAACAAAAGATCAAAAAAAAAGTAAAAGAAAAAAAAATTTAAAGGCCGGACCAGACCCAGCTTGGCCTGGCCTGGCCTGGCTCGGGCCTAGCCGGGCTGCAAAGAGGCGCAGAGAAAAAAAGAAAAAGAAGAGAAAAATTCCAGACCAGGCCTGGTCCGGTCCGGCCTGGGCCTGGGCTGCTACACATATATAAAAAAAAAAAAGAAAGAAAGGAGAAAGAAAAAAGAATTTGCGAATAAAAATAATTAGCTAAAAATATTAAAAAATAGAGAAAAATATAAACAATAGTCTACAATAATTTTACTTTCTATGATAAAAATTTTAGACTAATAGCAACATAAATTAACTCAAACCACCCACTTTTAAAGGCAATTTTCTTAATGGTAAATTCAGACCCGTTAAGTATTTTAATGGTTTAAAGTCTATTAAAAATCTAACAAAAATTAGAAATTGGTTTAAACTAAACCTACTAAATTCATTAGACCAGAAGATCATATTCCTAACCCCCAAATCAATTAATTAAGATTAAAACCCCTTATAACTCTCAAGTATAACATCCTTTTAAAAATCTAACAATTTCTATTGAAATGAACCATGTAGATTTATCGGTGCCTTATGATTTTAGTGTTTTGGACTTGGGATCGAGTTCAGGTGAGTGTTCTTTTCCTCCTTCAGTTAAACAAGAATTTTGTGATAAATGATTTTCTATTGTGTAATTATGTTACTAAAATTTACTGAGATGATAATTGCGAGTGTTTCTCTTTCATCATTTCCTTATTTGTTATTATCAGTTACTTGTATCATTTCACATGACCATCTGATATATTATAACAGTATGTCTACTTATATTCCTTCATGAAACAACGTTGAGTGCTAACACTATTTATTTAGTTGATCTACGTCATTTCATGTATAGTCGTCTATTACTGTTGATTCATGATTAGTTGTAGTATACCTTAAACCAGATTTGATCTTGTAATTGACCTAGATGTGAGAAATCTTAGAATATAAATTGATTGATCTTGAGGTTGATTGGTTCGTAATTGAGGTTAAAGGTTCATATTTATAGATAATGGTATATTTATTTGAGGTGGTTATCGGACATTTATTTTGATGATATTTCAGATGGGAATTCATTTGAACAATGAGGACAGATTAAATAAGATGTTGCCTTAAGATTGATTTATCTTAATGCTTAGATTTATGTACGGACTTAGAGTTCAACTTGAGATTTACATGAGATATTGATTCGAATTTAGATAAGATAAATAATAGTTGAGTTCTGATCATACTGGAGAATACTTTACCTTGATTTTGGTCCATCACATAATACTGATTTTGAATTATTAGTTGCAAGTATTTTATTTGGATCTATTCACTGATCAATTATCTGAGTGATAATGCTTATTGATATCAAGGTTTAAGTACAGAGACTTTCTAGATTTCATGGAGCTTGAGGATATCCCACTCCTTAATTATATCTTGATTGGAATTAGAACTATTGGTGATGTAACTTAAACTATAATTATATTTAGATCTTGGATTTGACTGGTTCATGATGGTAGTTATACGAGTTGATATCTGAGTGACATTATCACTAGATTTGATTATTCTTATTTATGGTAAAACAGGTGAGAGTTTGGTTAGATAATGATGATTGATTAATTTGGAGATTCTTTATTAAAAGAACTAGATATTGAACTTGAATTTGTTAATAGACCCAATTGAGTTAGAGTTAACCTCGGATTGAGGAGTAGACGTGGATTGGTTTAACTTGACCTGGTGGCATGTATATACATAATTGACTAGTTACTTGGATTTCTAAATCTTGTGTTTGAACTTAATGGAAGTGAGAGTGTATGATAGTCTTAATTAAGATTGGATAGTGATGATTAGTCGGATATAAATGAGTATGTATTTTATATATTGAGACTTGGATATATCGATGACTTTGAGGATCTGAGTTGATTAAATATTTTGCCCGGATTATTCTATTCATGTCAGTAGATCATTACTTTTCTAAATATAATAATTTACCTAAAGAACCCGACTGGTTATACATGACATCTACCTGATAACCATATTATTCATGTTACCATAATTGTTGAGAAAATATTCTATACGGTAACAACACCCTTATGTTATACTTGTTACATGTCCTGTTATACTAGAATCCCGTTTACTGACATTATATATCTTGTTATACCGATATCCTGATTACACATGTTGGCGCGGTTACCGTGATTATCACCGAGTTATCCCAATGATCTAAGTAACATGCATATTAAATAATCTTGATACACTAATAACATGGCATAAAACAACTAACACTGGGATTGGGAAAATTGATGGAGAAGATAGTGTCTGTATTTTGGGTGGAGCTAGGATATAAGTTCTACTGCAGGGTTCCCAGAGGGTGACTGACACTCTGTCCTGTTCTTATTCCTGTTATACATATTCCTGACTATCTTGCGGTAGGGCCTAGTTCAGCGCCAGGAGTCTAGGCCATGGTCCCCGGTATGTACGGGACCCACCTAAAGCATGGATAATGTCTCTAACGGATCAGTTTCAATAACTTAGGACCCCGATTGACATGTGTGATAGGCATATTATGGGATGTGTTTATTACATGTGACAATTGGTGTTCGTTGACATAATAAATAATAATGTACTGTAATTGATTGTCTTTGTCTGATACATGTATGTATGTTATAGACACCCGATGTTACACCTGACCTGATTGGACATCTGACTCTAGTACTGACTGACTCTACCCGCTTGATATATATATAAATTGTGATAAACACCTGATTGAATACCTGAATGGATACATACTCTACTGTGTGCTATCCACGTTACTGTTTATTTACTTTATTCATGTTATTTCTTATTCCAGTATATATATTTTCTTTATCTGCTCACATTTATATGCATGTGCATCTTTCTAGTTTATTCTTACACATTAACTAGGAGTTCTGACTCCCTCAATTTGCATATCCAGATTTGTGGTTATTTATTGTTGATCAGGTATTTGGAGAGGATTACATGATGGAGTCTCTCTTTTCTTGACTATAGGTATTCTTTCTCTTTTATTTATGTTATTTACTGATTCTAACTATATCGCGTGCAGTTGACATTTCTTTCCTTTATTCATCTGCTATCATCGTGTTAGATATTTATATGTCATATTGCAGTGATATTGATTTATTGTAGTAGATTTTATAGCATGTTCAGATTACTTTAGGCTTAGCGTATATGCGTGGGGTATTTTTCTCGCAAACATACGTCGCTAATCTTCGTCGCGGCTCCGTTTCTGCGTATTTTGGGAAACGGGGCATGACACAAACACACCCTATAATTAATCTTTCCTAGTCTGAACAATTGGGTTTGCCACATGTTTACATTATCACAAGATAATTAATAAACAAAGTAAGGTACAGTCCCTACATTTAAACTTCATCAAGCCTTCCCCTCTAATATCCATTATTTTTATTTGGCATTCGTGTTCCTTTTATGCCTTTTGGATGTAATTTGTTAAATTTGTTAGCATTGAAGGGTAAAAGGAAAGACCTTTCTGCTGCAGTGTGTTGCCCCGGCTCCCCCTTCAGCCAGCAGCCGCCGCACTCCGCCAAGAATGCGGACCACGTAGTGCTCCGTGCCGCCGGCCGCGGCCCCCTCCGACTTCAGGTCCTCTTTCTTGCAGGGAAGCATGTGATTGGTCCATCCCTCGGGGATGCAGATCCGCTGGATCAGCCCTTGGAACACCGTCAGCAGCAGCGATATGAACCCTAGAAGCATCAGCTCTGCACAAAATTCCCTCACATTCAACAAAAAAGTCTTTCAAAAAATAAGAGAGAGAGAAAGATTTTTTTTACTAATTTAATGGCAAGAAAATTACCTTCTTTCACTTTTAGGAGGGCTTCATACAGCGGCTTCTGGTTCTTCCTTTTGAAAAGCTACATTTTTTTTAAAAAAAATTCAGACAAGAGATCAGTAATTTATGACTGAGATCAGTGAGGAGACACCAAAATAAGAAATTTATGGTCAAGATTAAAAGAATCATACTTTTCCGAGGAAATGAAGCTGGCGCTCGACGAGGAGAGAGATGAAGACGATGATGGAGCAAACAACGGCGACGATCCACGTCGGAGTGAACTCCAATTTGATGCCTTCTTCTCCTCCGTCCCCACTCATCTCTCTCTCTCTCTCTCTCTCTCTCTCTCTCTGTGTGTGTGTGTGTGTGTGGAATAGAACCAAATCAATTCTCTCTCTCAGACGTAATGAAGACACGAAAGAGAGCAGAGGGACAACTAATATACATGATACTGGTACACGGCGGTGAGATCGGTCAGGAGGGGGAGAGCGGAGAGGGGGTGGTCAGGGTTGATCTTGCTGTCTCTCATGGAAAAAATAAATGGATCAACAGATAAAATTTCTATATGTATTATGAGAAAAAAATTTATTTCGAACAATTCTGATAATACTAGTATATCACCGTAATAGCTAAGAAACTGAGCAATCGGTCAGGAGGAGAAAGGAGAGACAAAGAAGAAGGAAGGAGAGCCGAGAGACAAAGATGAGAGAAGGATGAGAGGGTCGACACTGTTCTCTCTCTCGCGAATGAAGACGGGTTGATAAATTTTCTATATGACTCACGAGAGAAAACCTCCCTCCGGTCAATTTTATTAATATAATGTAATACAAATATAATTAAAGAAACATTAGATTTTTTAATTTATTATTTTACTAGTATACCGCTTTGTTAGCGGTGAAAACCGACCGATAGAGCGCGGTCACGTAAAGACGGGGAGAAAGAGGGAGGTGGAAGAGGAAGAGAAGGGAGGGAGGAAAGGGAGGGGGAGGGCGTAAGTGTTTTGTTTTGTTTTTTGTTTTTTTTTTTTTTTTTTTGTTTTGTTTTTTTTTTTTTTTTTTTTTTTTTTGGGGGGGGGGGGGGGGGGGGGGGGGGGGAGGATGGGGGACAGTGGAGTTTGAGGGGAGGGGGCTCTCTCTGGACTAAAGACGAACGGACGAACAAAATTCGTGAATGAGTTTCGAAAGAAAACCTCTCTTTCAGTCGATTTTGATTAATAAAAATTGGTCTTGGACTGCTTTCTTTTCAACTAAATTTAGTGCAAATCTCAATTGCAAATTTATTTTCGCCTCAATCCACATCAGCATAAATTGATTCCTCCCAACCACCACTTCTTTATATTTTTTCATTTTCACTTTTACCTTTCCTCATTGCTTCTGACGTTGCTCTCTCCTCAACTCTGACCCTGACGCAGAGATATTCGAGGATCGACCTGCGCATTTAGGTTGCCATGGGGGTTGGAAAGGGGCGGGGAGCCCCCGAACCAAATTTTTTTGGGATCGACCTTTATATGATTTTCGTTTGTTCGTGCTCGTGATAAGTTTTGTTTAATTTTTGTGATCAATGTGGTATTTTAGATCTGAATTGTATATCGGAGATTACTAATGCAGTCGAAGTTATATCAAAGTTCTCATATAAAAGATTGCGAACTTGAGTTTTTGATTTGTTTTCTGCTAGATGATGACGATGCTGAAATATGAGAATTCCTTTTATGTGAGGAACGTGACTAAAAGACTGTGACTCATGACCTGATTTTCGATTTTGGGTGAGATAGGGTTTTAGAAGGGAGTAACACAATGAGAGAAGAGATTGTCGTAGTCCTTATAAAAAAGACTGCGACCATAATCACAGTCCTTATTATGAGTATCAATCCTCATAATAAGGGCTGCGACCATGAGGGCTGCAATCAGGCAGTTCTCACAAAATCACAGTCGTAGTTGCGGACGCTTCGAAGTCAAAATAGAAGTTGCAGTCTTAATTCACAGAAAGTCACAGTTACAGCTTCAGAGTGCTTTCAGTTGCGATCTAGGCGGTGGTTAAAATTTTAATGAAAGCATTTTAATCTATTTTGCATTTCATAATTAAAATCCCGCTCGACACGTGTCTACAATCTGTCACCCGCTAAAAAAAATAAAGACCTTGAGTGAAAAAATTATAATTGAAATTTTCGTTAATTAAGCTTTAATATAAGAAGCTCAGCCAAAATTCCTCTTCTATCAATGGAATAAGGGAAATTGAAGAGCTTGAAGTCGAAGATAGGGGTCGCAAGCGGGTCGGTTTCGGGTGGGCTGCTTCAATTGCGGTTCCTCAAACTTAATATGTTAGTTTTATTAAAATTAAATATAAAAATGTGAAGGTTTTTTTGGTTCTTTCAAGAGACTTAATCAATTTAAACTTGACAAAAATTCCTTGCATAAATAATTATTCAATAATGAATTTTTTGATTAGCGAACAGAAGCAAAGACGCGGAGCGAATCTCGGGGAGATTAGTGAATAGTTGGTTGGCCTCCACGAAGGGGGATGAAGCTTCATCACGCGTGTCCCTACCACATCGGATCTTATGTCTTGCGGGTCCACTTTTATTGTTTTCGAATATTTTTTCGAGTGGGTGGGACTTTTGGATCCTCCTCTGCATGGGTAGGCGCCAGAGGTGGGTGGGGCCCACCACCTTCCAGAGTTAGCGGTAAGAGGCTATCACGCCGCACGCTCGTCGCGAGAAATTTTTTGCTCATGGCGAGTGCGGTGAGCCGTAGGAAGATGGTGGGCTCCACAGGATGGGACTCACCATTCGGTGGGGCCCACAACGCGGTGAGCAAAAAATTTCTCGCACGTCGCCGCGAATATCTCGGTCGCTGTGGGGGCCAGACGGCGTTAGATCTAGTGTGCTCCTTCGAACAGCAAACAGGGTCGTCAGGCTGATATTTGTCTCCTCGTTTGTATAAAATGTTGCTGAAATTATTTCTAGAGGAGTTATTTTTGTAAAATTTTTAAATTGGAAATTGTGCACAAAGGATAAGATTTTTTGGGATTTTCCCCCTCCATAGCAGCAAGAAAATAAATTTGAAGATGGTCATAAAGCCAAGAGTGATATGAAGCTTTGGGTCTTCCTTTAAATAAGGTCACGTTTAAGTTATATTAATTGAAAATTGGGGTTTGTATACATGTAAATCCCAACCCAGTTTCATTCAGTTTGGTTTATAAACTTTTTGTTGAAAGTAGAGTTTTCAAGATCTCAGTTTTGTCCAAATGTGTCAACTAGGTATGACAAGTCATGGGACGCACGACTCTAGAAAAAGAAGAAGAAAGAGAGAAGAATCACTGAGTTAAATAGCTGTTTGGTTAGGGGTGAAAGTGAAGAAGCAGTAATAGTTCTTTTTGAAACTTAGGAATTGGTTAGTGAGATTTTCAGTGTTTGAATGTTGTTAGGAAGTGTGTTTGAAAAATGTTATGTCTTTTTCGGTGTTTGGATAGTAATATGATAGTGAAAGTGAAAAATTGACCACAAAGTTGACCGCAAAATGATATTAAAACAAAAATTAATTAAGAAAAATAAAATTAGACTGTAATTAAAATGCAAGTGAGATTTACATGATCACAAAATTAACTGTTTTGAGCTTCAACTTATTATAAATGAGATTTACATGATCACAAAATTAACTTTAGCAACTTAGAAGTAAGAAAATGATTGTGTAAAAGTGAAAAGAGAAAAGGAAAATGAGTTTTTGAAAACACCTAGAGGGGGGTGAATAGGTGTTATGCTAATCAAATGCTCTTTTAAAAATATAGTTAAGATGTATGACGCAAGCGGTCACTCAAAATAAGAAATTGAAACCGAATTCCCTATGAAGGGCTCTAGAACTTCTCCTCTTTGATTCCTCTAGATTATGAGTTGAGGTGCTTAATTGCTTCCTTATTGATATGAGTATAGACCGAAAATGTAAGAAGATGAAATGAATGCAATATTGAAAACAAGGCAGGTAGTGGCACAAGTATAAGAATATAAAATAACAAGAGCAAGAAGAAATCAATCGCAAACATAAGAGAATTTGTTTCGAGGTTCGAGCCACTGCTCTACGTCCCTGCCTTCACCACTATGAAGGATTTTTACTATATCCACAAGGGAACTTCTACACAGGAACCTTACACCCAGGGATTACAATTTGTCTACATAAGACCGGAGTACGCAACTCCAACAATACTATCCTCCACACAAGAGGAACCACAACTCAAAAGAATACAAGTTACTTGGTGATCTAGGAAGACCACAAACACTCTCTTACAACTTCTTATAGAGTGGAGTATGATTTTTAGATCAAGAAGTAAAGTGAGAGAAAAATTTCAGTAGTAAAGATTTAGAAGACTTGAAAACCAACTGAAAAATTTTGCAATAGGAAGAACTTTGAAAATGAAAAGCAATGAAACACTTCTTCTCTTGAAAACACTTGAAACTTAGATATTTTTCTTGTGGAAAACCAAAGACCCATGACCATTATTTATAGGCAAAGGATAAATACCATTCATAAGTAATACTAGGTCATTAGGTGTGAGTTTAATCACTTGAAAATAAGAAATAGCCGTTGGAACCCATAAGAAACAAAACAGATCCAAAATAGAGCCGTTGGTGCCAGTCTGGACAACGGCCGATCGACCGGCAAGCCACTTGGCAAAATAGCCGTTGGCTCCGGTCGACCGCAGTGAAATTTAAAAAGAGATTTTTGAACTACCGGTCGACCGGCCCAAACCGAGAGCAAGGTCATGCAGTCGGTCGACCTGTCGGTCGATTGCAGGGGTTGACGGTCGACCGACTCGGTCGACCGACAAACGTGCACAGCGTGCACGCCCGCGGCCAAAGAGGCTCGGTCGACCGTGTTAGCCTGAAACAGTTACGGTCGACCGCCCGATCGACCATGATGGCCTGAAATATAATAAAAGGAGATTTTTGAATTTGGAAATATTTTAAAAATATTTTGCATTGTTTGAGGGTAATGTAGCATAGTATAGGAGATAAAATACATGTTCTAAACTTGAAATAAAAATTTGAAAAATTATGAAACATGTATGTTAACCAAACATACAACAAAACCATTATTTCCCAAAACTTGTATTTTTAAAAAGTGTATCTTTGTGTGTGTGTAATTTCTTGAGCACATCTATCATATCCTTAATCTTTAACATACTAAAATTTTATAAGGGTCTAGGTGAGTACAAGATCTTCAATTCGGGCTTTTTTCGTTTGCATCGTTGAGTTGAATTCTTAATCCGTATTTGAGTCATCTTGAGTCAACACCACCTTCCTTTAGGGGAAGAAACTTCCTGAATCCTTAGAACCCTAAAATAATTTTAAACACTTAAACTTAACTAGTACAAATAACTATATATATTTTGTGATCATCAAAACTCAAAATCGGGTGATTGTCACCTTGGGCCAACAATCTCCCCCTTTTTGATGATGACAAAACATATGAGTTATTTAAACAAAAAGGTGAAAGGAGCTTGAAAAAGCTCCCCCTCAATCATGCTATCTATCAAGTATAAGAAAAGAATAAATATGAACGTTACAAATAAAGTGAACATTACAAAGTATAACAAAAAAATATGCATGAAAAAGAAATAACTCAAAAGTATTTCTCTCCCTTTTTGTCATGCATCAAAAAGGGTTAAGCTAACAAAACAATTTTAAAGAGAATTTGCAAAAATTTCATGAATCCATAATACAAACATTCAATTCATCACAAATAAAAGAAAATGTATTATAATCTAGTGGTTTAGTAAAAATATCTGCAAGTTGAAAATCGGTAGAAACATAATCAATTTCAATATCACCTTTCTCATAATGATCTCTAAGAAAGTGGTATCGAATGTCAATATGCTTTGTGTTACTATGTTGATTTGCATTTTTAGTCATATGAATAGTACTAGTATTATCACAAAATATTTTAATATGGTCATAATGCAAATCATAGTCAATGAGAGTATGTTTCATGCAAAGGATTTGTGCACAACAAGCCCCAGACACAACATACTCCATCTCGGCGGTTGAGAGGGCTACAGAATTTTGCTTCTTGAAGACCATGAAACAAGACAATTTCCTAGAAACTGACAGGTTCCTCTATCCACTCTACAACCTGCATAGTCGGCATCCGAAAAACTCGTCATGAAAAATTGTCCAGTCTTCAGATACCACAAACCCATTCCAATGGTGCCTTTAAGATATCTAACAATGCGTTTTAACCGCAATCAAATGAGACTTTTTTGGACACGATTGAAATCTAGCACATAGACAAACACTAAACATAATATCCTGCCTACTAGCCGTTAAATACAATAAACTACCAATCATGCTACGATAGAGTTTAATGTCTACATTTATACCTTGTTCATCCTTATCAAGTTTTGTTGTGGTAGCCATGAGAGTTTTGCTTGTCTTAACCCCTTCAAGCCCAAATTTCTTGATGAGTTCCTTCGTGTACTTGACTTGATTTATAAAAATCCCATCACTCCTTTACTTGATTTGGAGTCCAAGGAAGTAGTTAAGTTCGCCCATCATAGACATCTCAAATTCCTCATTCACACATGATTCAAAATCTTTGTAAAGTTTTTCATTAGTAGATCCAAAAATAATATCATCAACATATATTTGAACAATAAGAATATCATTTTCAACATGTTTAGTAAACAAAGTGGTATCTATTGTTCCTTTAGCAAAATCATTTGAAATAAGAAATGATGAAAGTCTTTCATGAAATCACCTAGAGGGGGGGGGTGAATAGGTGATAATGCTAATCAATGCACAAATTAAAATGTTATGATGTAACGATCACCCGAAACAAGACTAGAAGCCGAATACCCCGTGAAGGGCTCTGAACTCCTTCCTCGTGATTCCTTTAGATAAGAGTTTGAGGTGCGCAATGCAATCTTGTTGTATGAGTATTGATCGACAATATGACAATGAATATGAAGCAAGTAAATAAAGCAATGAATACAAAGCAAGTAAACCAATCGCAAACACTGAGATTTGTTTCGAGGTTCGAGCACCCAGCTCTACGTCCCCGCCTTCACCCAGAAGGATTTTCCAACCACTATAACTTTCACAAAGAATTACAACCACACCAGAGTACCCAACTCCTCAATCACACTCCTCTAGTCCAGAGGTAGTGGAGCCACAAGTACAATAATCACTGGATGATCAAAAGACCACAAACTCTCTCTTGAAAACTTTCTTTACAAAAACCCTAGAGAATAATATATAAGATTGAAGCTCAAGGTTTTGTAAGTGATATAAAAATAGAAGAGAGATTTTAAGAACTAAAAACTTTCAAAAAACTTTTGAAAATAATAGCCCAAAACTTAAACAAAAGCTCTTTCTCAAGAAACTCAAAACTTTTGATCTTTGAATTTGTTGTTGTGAAAACCTCTACCCTAATGACCCCTTTATATAGGATTTAGGGAGAGTAAACATAGAAAAGTTTTACCTGAATATAAGAGGAAGAAATTGACCCTCTAATACAGCTAACCACGTTTTATTTAAACTTAAACACATTTTGAAAACATGTTAAAAATCAGCCTCCAGAAAATTAGCCATTACTGTCAATCTGGTAGATTGGTCAACTTTGAGCACATTTTTCAGGTTGTAAACGTCCGAATTCAGAATTAGGTATATAGGAATAATTTGTAGATATTTAAATCTTCGTTTTAATGCAACTGAAATCAACTCAATATCATTTTTTATTAAAAAGAAGACTTAATATCTACAAATTATTTCTATATACCTAATTCTGAATTCGGACGTTTACAGCCTGAAAATGTGCTCAAAGTTGACCAATCTGCCAGATTGGCAGTAATGGCTAATTTTCTGGAGGCTGATTTTTAACATGTTTTCAAAATGTGTTTAAGTTTAAATAAAACGTGGTTAGCTGTATTAGAGGGTCAATTTCTTCCTCTTATATTCAGGTAAAATTTTTCTATGTTTACTCTTCCTAAATCCTATATAAAGGGGTCATTAGGGTAGAGGTTTTCACAACAACAAATTCAAAGATCTAAAGTTTTGAGTTTCTTGAGAAAGAGCTTTTGTTTAAGTTTTGGGCTATTACTTTCAAAAGTTTTTTGAAAGTTTTTGGTTCTTAAAATCTCTCTTCTATTTTTATATCACTTACAAAACCTTGAACTTCAATCTTATATATTATTCTCTAGGGTTTTTGTAAAGAAAATTTTCAAGAGAGAGTTTGTGGTCTTTTGATCATCTAGTGATTATTGTACTTGTGGCTCCACTGCCTCTGGACTAGAGGAGTGTGATTGAGGAGTTGGGTACTCTGGTGTGGTTGTAATTCTTTGTGAAAGTTATAGTGGTTGGAAAATCCTTCTGGGTGAAGGCGGGGATGTAGAGTTGGGTGCTCGAACCTCGAAACAAATCTCAGTGTTTGCGATTGGTTTACTTGCTTCATTTACTTGCTTTGTATTCATTGCTTTATTTACTTGCTTCATATTCATTGCCATATTGTCGATCAATACTCATACAATAAGATTGCATTGCGCACCTCAAACTCTTATCTAGAGGAATCACGAGGAAGGAGTTCAGAGCCCTTCACGGGGTATTCGGCTTCTAGTCTTGTTTCGGGTGATCGTTGCATCATAACATTTTAATTTGTGCATTGATTAGCATTATCACCTATTCACCCCCCTCTAGGTGATTTCAATTGGTATCAGAGCTATGTATAATACACAAAATTGAGTTTATAAGCAAAAGACTATATTTAAAAATATTTTGTACATATATATAGGAGAAATTTTTAGAAATGACATGTGCGCAAAAACTTGTATGTGTAGGAATTTTGAGTTCAAACCTATTCACTATTCTTTAACAAAACTATAAAACTAAAACAAATCTAATGAAGTCTCTTGAGCAAAAATGAAGTCTTGAGCCATGTAATGCCTTGCTAGAGCCTTCTCTTTTATGGACATTCCCTCTTGTACCATATGCCTTGTTTGCTCCATGAACCTTGCAATATGCTTAATAAGACCATCATGACTAGTACAAACCTGAAACTCATCTTGAACAAACTTATTAGTACCATATAGCTTCTATTTGTTTTGTTATCATCAAAACTTTAAACAAATGGAGAGTGTAACCTCTTGGGCCAACATTTCATACCAAGCTCTAGGAGCTTGTTTTAAACCATACAAAGCTTTATCTAGTTTGAAAACAAAATCCGGATGAGATGGATCAATAAACCCGGGGGATTGTTCAACATACACCTCCTCTTCAATAAACCCATTTAAAAATGCACTTTTGACATCCATTTGAAAAAAAATCTTTATAGGAAGCAAAAATAAGTGTTATCCGTATGGCTTTAAGCCGTGCTACGGGTGTAAAGGTTTCCTCAAAATCGATACCTTCGATTTGGGTGTAACCTTGGGCCACTAATCTAGCTGTACTCCTAACAATATTGTCCGACTCATCCAACTTGTTCTTAAAAATCCATTTAGTGCCAACTGTTAGTCTATCATGGGGTCTAGGGACAAGATGCCAAACTTGGTTGCGATCAAATTGATTGAGCTCATCTTGCATGACAAGCAACCAATATGAGTCGCCCTCGGCTTCACAGATGTTCTTTGGTTCAAAATGAGAAATAAAAGCATAATGACCACAAAGATCATGGAGTTTGGAACGAGTTGTTACCTCTTTTGATGCATCACCTAAAATGAGATCCTTGGGATGATGTGGAGTGAATCTCCAATCCTTTGGAAGTAGTTGTGTTGATTCCACTTCAACTTCTTGATCTTCACTTTGTACATCAATCTTTGGCTTATTTTCTTGTATAGGTGAGTCCTTCAATGTTATCCTCTCCATGTCTTCACCTAAGAAATCTATTTCTACAATATTCTCAATAAAAATATTAGATTCCTCAAACTTTACATGTATAGATTCTTCAATAGTCATGTAGATTTATTGAAGACTAGTGTTAGAGTAATCAACAAAAATAGCTTCATAAGATTTTGCATCAAACTTACCTAAATTATCTTTAGTATTTAAAACAAAACATTTACAACCAAAAACTTTAAAATAAGAAACATTTGATTTTCTTGAATAGTAAATTTCAAAAGAAGTTTTAGAAGTGTTTTTGCAAAAGAAAATCCTATTTGATATGTAACAAGATGTGTTTAGGCCTGGCCCATAGGTATTGAGGGAGACTGTATTCATTTATCATAGTCCTTACCATTTCTTGTAGTGTTCGATTTTTCCTCTCAACTACTCCATTTCGTTGTGGAGTTCTAGGACAAGATAATTCATGTTTTATTCCATGTTCTTCGCAATAGGTAATGAAGGAATGGTTAATGAATTCACCACCCTTTCACTCCTTATACGTAAAATTGAAGAATCTTTTTCCTTTTCAAATCTTTTCCTAAACATTTGAAAATGTGAAAAGGTTTGATTTTTATGTTCTAAAAAGAAAACTCAAGTAAAACGAGAAAAATCATCAACCAATACAAAAGCAAAACGATTCCCACTTAGACTTTTGGTTTTAGTAGGACCAAACAAATCCATATAAATTAACTCCAAGGGTCGTGATGTCATGATATCCTTGATGGATTTGAAAGAGGACTTAGTTTGTTTCCCAAGTTGGCACGCATCATAAATGCGGTCCTTTTCAAATTTCAAACAAGAATTTCTTTCACCGTTTCCTTGTTGTTTATTCTAGATAGATGGTCAAAAGAAATATGGCCTAATCTCCTATGCTATAACCAAGAGTCATCATTGAAGGTATTCAAACAAGTGGCATTGCATTGCATATTAGACATGTCAATCATGTATACATTGTTTTCACGAAATTCGAAAAATATACATGCATTAGTTTGTCTATCAAATACATTACAAGATAAGTCATTAAAAATCACATTAAAACCTTTATCACAAAGTTGACTAACACTCAAGAGATTATGTTTGAGGCTATCAACTAAAGCAACATTCTCAATCATAGACAATCTTTCCTTTGGAGTCATCTCCGAAGGTGACGGTGCCACCTTCATGGTATCTTGATGGGTTGTAAAGTTGTTAATATCCCATGTCATGTGCCTTGAACAATCACTATCAAGATACCACCGCTCCCTACGTCTTTGAGTTTTGGAGTGTACCAACATCATGTAACATAATTGTTGACTTTGGTACCCAAATTTTCTTGGGTCCTTTAATGTTAGCATTACGAATCCAAACATGATTATTTCAGATATTTATTCTATCAAAACAAAATTTAGCCAAGTCATCCTTTCGGCCACAATAGGTGCATGCATAAACTTTACTATACATGAATGCATAATGAGTGTGAGGAGTGTGAATGCTTGGTTTGTGAACATGTTTAGCATGATGTGAGTGTAAATGTTGTGACTTGTGAGCATGGGTGTGTATAGCATGAGTTTGTTTCTTTGGAATATGTTTCTTAGGAAACATAACCTCCAATCTAAATTTGTCAAATTCACATTTCTTTAAACTTCTTCTAAAGAGTTAATTTTATTCTTTAGCATAAAAATCTCATCTTTATCTATTTGTGAAAATTTAGCTTTACAAGAAATCTTATAAGCATCAAAATCTTTTTGAGTAGAAGTGAGAGTTGAAAACAAATCATCCTTTTCTTTTGTGAGTATGAAAACTTTGTGGTTAAGAGTTTCATTTTTAAATATTTTTTTTAAAAAATCATAATTGTGAGATAATTCTTCAAAAGTTTCTCCTAATTCATCCATAGATAACTCACAATCGTCAATAGATGTTTCGGGGGTTACCTTATTTGTGTTATCATTTGTCAAGAAATACATGTAGGCTGTGTCAACTTCTTCGTCGGATTCACTCTCCGAATCCCAAGTAGCCTTTAAAGCCTTCTTCTTGTATGGCTTCTTGGAGGTGGAGGGTTTGCTCTTATTTTTCGGACATTCCGCAACGATGTGCCCCGGCTTCCGGCAATTGAAACAAATGATCTTTTCTTCCTTTCCTTACCATCTTCTTCTATTTTGAAATTTTGCTTTGTTGTACATTCTCCGAACATTCTTTACAAGAAGAGAGAGATCTTCACCATCCTCTTCTTCATCATCTTCGTCGGAGTAGGTGGAAGAGCTTTTGAAAGCGATTGCTTTCTTCTTTAGAGGAGCCATCTCTTCTCTAGCCTTTCTTTCCATCTCATGGGTCTTAAGGTTCCCAATAAGACCAATGAGCCCTATTTCCTCCTTGTCGTTGAGCTCCTCAAGATTGTAGCTTTGACTTCCCAAGATGGTGGGAGTGCACGAATGATCTTCCTCACCTTTTGATCGTTATCAATGCCATCACCTAAGGAAGCAAGACCGTTAGTTTTTTTTGTAAATTTTGTAGCCATATCATCAATGGACTCATTTTCTTGCATGGTAACGTTTTCATATTGGGAACGTAAGAGGTTAATTTTAGCCCTCTTTACTTGTGAAGTTCCCTCATGAGTGACTAAAAAGTGAGTCCAAATCTTATATGCGGATTTGCAGTGTATGACTCTAGAAATGTCATCATCATTAAGAGCTTGAAGTAAGGCATAGTGTGACCTAGCTTTCACATCAAACTCTTTCGTAGCAATATTGGACCAAGTGTCCTCATCGCCAAGGGGTGCGCTAAAAGGTTTAGTCACCGCCTTTGCAACCCAGCTTCCTAAGGATTGCAAAAATACGGTCATCTTAACCTTCTATATGGGAAAGTTAAGGCCATCAAACTTGGGTGGGGTCTTAATACCTTCGGCCATCTTTACTAATGTGTATAAGGATGAAATATGAAAAAGATGATTAGCAATTAAGGATCTCTCTAAGGATGTTAAGCCAAGAACCTAGAGACCAAAGCTCTGATACCAATTGAAAAACACCTAGAGGGGGGTGAATAGGTGTTATGCTAATCAAATGCACTTTTAAAAACTAGTTAAGATGTATGATGCAAGCGGTCACTCAAAATAAAAATTTAAGCCGAATTCCCCGTGAAGGCCTCTAGAACTTCTCCTCTTTGATTACTCTAGATTATGAGTTGAGGTGCTTAATTGCTTCCTTGTTGATATGAATATAGACCGAAAATATAAGAAGATGAAATGAATGCAATATTGAAAAACAAGGCAGGTAGTGGCACAAGTATAAGAATGTAAAATAACAAGAGTAAGAAGAAATCAATCGCAAACATAAGAGAATTTGTTTCGAGGTTCGAGCCACTGCTCTACGTCCCCGCCTTCACCATTATGAAGGATTTTCACGATATCCACAAATGGAACCTCCACACAGGAACCTTACACCCAAGGGATTACAATTTGTCTACACAAGACCGGAGTACCCAACTCTAACAATACTATCCTCCACACAAGAGGAACCACAACTCAAAGGAGTACAAGTTACTTGGTGATCTAGGAAGACCACAAACACTCTCTTATAACTTCTTATAGAGTGGAGTATGATTTTTGGCTCAAGAAGTAAAGTGAGAGAAAAATTTCAGTAGTAAAGATTTAGAAAACTTGAAAACCAACTGAAAAATTTTGCAATAGGAAGAACTTTGAAAATAAAAAGCAATGAAACACTTCTTCTCTTGAAAACACTTGAAACTTAGATTTTTTCTTGTAGAAAATCAAAGATCCATGACCTCTATTTATAGGTAAAGGATAAATACCATTCATAAGTGATACTAGGTCATTAGGGGTGAGTTTAACCACTTCGAAAAAAGAAATAGCCGTTGGAACCCATAAAAAACAAAACAGATCCAAAATAGAGCTGTTGGTGCCAGTCTAGACAACGGCCGGTCGACCGGCAAGCCACTTGGCAAAATAGCATTTGGCTCCGTCGACCGCCCGATCGCCCGTAGGGAAATTTAAAAAGAGATTTTTGAACTGTCAGTCGACTGGGCCGGTCGACCGGCACAAACTGAGAGCAAGGTCATGCAGTCGGTCGACTGCAGGGGTTGATGGTCGACCGCAGGGGTTGACGGACGATCACTGTCGGTCGACCGACAAACGTGCACAACGTGCACGCCCACGACCAAAGAGGCCCGGTCGATCGGACCGGTCGAAACAGTGACGGTCGACCGTGATGGCCTGAAATAGAATAAAAGAAGATTTTTGAATTTGGAAATATTTTAAAAATATTTTGCATTGGTTTGAGGGTAATGTAGCATAGTATAGGAGATAAAATACATGTTTTAAACTTGATATAAAAATTTGAAAAATTATGAAACATGTATGTTAACCAAACATGCAACAAAACTAATATTTCCCAAAACTTGTATTTTTGAAAAGTGTATTTTTGTGTGTGTGTAATTTCTTGAGCACATCTATCATATCCTTACACTTTAATATACTAAAATCTTATAAGGGTCTAGGTGACTATAAGATCTTCATTCGGGCTTTTTCATTTGCATCGTTGAGTTGAATTCTTGATCCCGTTTTGAATCATCTTGAGTCAACATCACCTTCCTTTAGGGGAAGAAACTTCATGAATCCTTAGAACCCTGAAATAATCTTAAACACTTAAATTTAATTAGTACAAATAACTGTATATGTTTTGTGATCATCAAAACTCAAAACTGGGTGATTGTAACCTTGGGCCAACAGTTTTCTTATTTTCCTTTTCCAATATTTTTCCAAATAGAAAAGTGAGCAATTATACTTCTCCGTTTTCTTACTTCCGCCCAAACACGCCCTAAGCCAATGAAAGCTTTGAACATGAAGGCAAGAAAGCCACGTTGAAGAGTAGGTGAAGAAGTATCAAAGTCTAAATATGCTCCAGTTGTGATGGAAGAGATCACCAATTCATGACTCAAAAGAGAGTGAAACAAAAAAAGGAGCAGCAGATGGGTTTCTCACTAGGGTGCATTTGAATCGGATAAGCAGTAGATACAAGCATTAACATATTACTTTTCTTTTTTTTTTTTCTTTCACAAATTATCTTTTGATACGGAACTCAAAAACCATATATTTGATATAAAAAAAATGCAGACTCGGATAAAAAAAATGAATATTAACCGTATTCTCATTGGAGATTAATGAATGAATTAGAAAGTTAAAAAGAGGAAACAAGCAGAGTTTTTTTCACTTTAATATTTTTCTTATATATAGATGTTAAAGTGTACCTAAAATTTCAGGGTCTAGACTTATTTATAAGCAAGATATTCCAACTATTATATTTATATCTCTAATGGACTGGATATTAAGTATTTGTGTTTAACACAAAATGATTGAAATTGGAAAGATAAGATGAAAGATATTATATTTTTATTAAAGTTAAGGGTATATATATGCTCAAACATCAAAAAGTTTGTTTGTTTGGTTGCGGCAAGTGGCAGCAAGTTGTAAGTGATAATTGTAAAACTCTTTTACAGTTGCAAGTGAGTTTTACGTAAATAAATTTTCAAGTATTTTGTTGATAATGTTGTAAGTGAGAAAATATATCGTCACTTACGATATTTGGCTGGTAATGTGAAGTGAAAGTGAGAAAATGTATTGTCACTTATGGTGTTTGATTGTGAACTTGAAAGTAAGATTTGCATGACATAAGTATATATTTTAAATAACTAAATTTAATAAAAAAACCTTTAATCTAATAATAATTTTTTTAATCTAATAACTAAAATATTAATGTAATAATAAAAACTTTAATCTGATAATTAGAAAACAAATTTAGAAATTAAAAATATTAATCTAAAAATTAAAAAATAAATCTTATTAAATTTATTAATAATAAAATATTAATATAGTATTAAATGTTATTAGTATTAAATATTACAATCAAATATTAAATATATATTTAATTTAATAATAAACAAAATTATTCTAATAAATATCAGAAATTAAATAGTTAATAATAAAAAATTAATCTAATATTTAAAAATAATTAAAATGACAATAAAAAAGAATAATCTAATAATAAAAATGATTAATATAATAAAACATTAATATAATAATAAAAATCTTTAATCTAATTAAAAATAATTAATCTATTAATAATAAATATTGCAAAGGGTTTGCTAGTGGGCTTTGTAAGTGGGCTTCAAGTGGGTCACAAGTTATCTGTTTAATTCTGCAAGTCCAAATAGGTTTGCAAGTGCACGACAAAATTAACTATTTAAGTGCGAGTAGATTTTGTATTTGCAACCCACAATCAAACACTTGAAAAAAAATGTTGCTGCAAGTGGGCTTTGCACTTGCACTTGCAGCAACCAAACACTCCCTTAGTTCAACCCCAGCATGTAAATTCCTAATACCTAAAAAGAACAAACATCGAAGGATCATGGTTGGGCCTGAGACTTGAAGCAGATGATGGCCTTGTGTTTATACATTTGAGAAAAAAAACAGCATTATATTGTCCATTTGTGAGACCATTGTCTTTTGCTTCATCTTATTGCCTGTCGCTTCATCTGTTTTACCTGCTAGTAATATAAAATCATCTATATTAAATATTATATTCAGAGCTTATTATAACTTGAAAGTTCAGTGTATGGGCATTTTTCAAATGCCCTTATTTAATAAATAATTCTAAAAATTGTCCTCTCATTAAACTTATTCCAAAAGTCGACCTCTAACATTTCACGTCGGCGGCGAGGCGGTTCGCCCGCCAACGTGGCGCCCTCGCCGTTACGGTCATTTTTTGCTTCATCAGAGATTGCCAACCCAGTCGAAGTTACATTTTTTGCCTGCGTATTTCTTTGTCCGAGGTTGTCAACCCCGGACAAACAAATTCTTTTTTTTTTTTATGGCTTTGTCCGGGGTTGCTAACCCGAACAAAGCACACTTGGGGTTTTTTTCTCCCTCCCAAGTGTACTTTGTCTGGGTTGGAAACCCCGAACAAAGCCAAAGCTATTTTTTTTAAAATTTTGGCTTTGTCGGGGTTGCCAACCCTGTACAAAGCACTTGGGCTAAAAAAACATAAGTTTGCTTTGTCCAGGGTTGGGAACCCCAGACAAAGCCAAATTCAAAAAAACTTTAAAAAAAAACTTTGTCAAGGGTTGGCAACTCCAGACAAAGCGGGAGAATAAATTAAAGAAAGCTTTGTTCGAAGTTGGTAACCCCAGACAAAGCAGACTTGGACAAAAAATTTACCAAGTCTTCTTTGTCTCGAGTTGCCAACCCCGGGCAAAGAAGACTTGGCAATTTTTTTTCCCGTGCTAAGGGGTTTTATAGAGTTAGTCCCACGTTCTCACTCTCTCCCTCACAACCCCTTATCAGATTTCTCAGTCTCCCCCTCTCGTTACCCTAGCCCCGACTCCGTACCTCTGACACCACCGTTGCCCTGCTGTCGTCATCGTGCCGTCATTTGCCCGCCGCCATCGGTAATGGCTCCCTCACTCTCTTTATCTCTCCTCTCTCTAGGGCTGGGGCCGTCGCCGCCGTTGCCATATCCTTTCTGTCCCTACTTGTCGCCACTGCCCCATCGCCGCCTCTGCTCCGTCTCTGCCTTCGCCCTCCGTCTCTCTATCTCTCCTCTCTTTCTCTGACACTCCTCTCTCTCTCCCCCCTCCAACCCGGTCGGTCCCCTACTCTCCTCTCTCTATATCTGTCTCTCTCATCCATTCTTGTTCATTCTCTTTATGTCACGATTTATTTTAATTTTATAAAATTTATAGAATATCAACAAATAATTATAATTTAATCTCAGATATAGACCGAACGAAGGATTGTATGTCCTTCTACGGGCGTGTCTCTTCTTCAATGACAGAGTTGTGTTTGAGGTCAGTGGCAATCTGAAGTTAATTTTAGTCTCTTAGTATTATTGTTAATATAGTTAGAGCACTTTGATAATTTTTTATTTCGTCCACTAAAAATTAAGTACAATGTCTACAATGTCTAGTGCTAATATCACTCTCATTTGTTGGTTTACGGTACATTAACAGTAGAGAGAGATAATAATCTAAAATATGTTAATAGGTAGTAGAACCTATGATGGTCAGAAAATCAATCACGATGTGTGAATTGGTGGAGAATCACCAAAATTAATCCAAATGAGCATCAGCTTCACTTGACATGCAACTGGCCAGTAGCATAAAGGTGTTTTACAACCGTGGGAATATTAGATGATGATACACGAATATATTTGAACTTCACCCCGGTATAAATTTGATAGAGATATATGTGGAGAAAAATACTGTGAACCACCGAATGCATGGAGAATTTGAAATACACCTAGAGGGGGGTGAATAGGTGTACTAGCTAATCTAATGCAAATGATGCGGAGTTAAAAACTATTTATGCAAACTAAAGCTATTAAGCTAACACACAAAGTATAACACAAGAGTGTAGCCGAATTCCTGGTGAAGGGCTTTGGACTATCTCCTCTAGATTCCTCTAGATTAAGAGTTGAGGTGCCACTATGGCTCTCTTAGTTGAATACAAGTGTGAGCAAACAATCCCAATCTTATATCAATTGAGCACAGGATATATCAAGTATATAAAGAAAAAAAAAATATAAGCATGCAAGATATCTAAAATGAAAACTATTTTATGAAAACACATATAAATTTTGTGTGTGTGTGTGTATATATGAGCTTGAGCAATCCACAACTAATTTATCCTTTACACCTTATCTAAAAACAAAATCTTAACACTTACAAACATGACACATGTCTTGAAAACCTTCTCTTGAAAATCTTCTTCTCTTTCTTAACTTGGTCCAAACCTTGATCCAATGAGTTAGACTCTTCTTGAGTACTTGATGCGATCTTTAAAGTGCGAGCTCTTGAATCCACATGTGCTACCTTCGAACTTGACTTCGAATCTTTTGTTGAAGCTAAACACCGGCTAAGATCTGAAAGTACACCTAGAGGGGGGTGAATAGGTGTAAGGCTAATCTAATGACAAATAATGCGGAATTAAAACAAATTGTAACACACTTAGTGTAACCAAAGAGTGTAGCCGAATTTCCGGTGAAGGGCTCTGGACTAACTCCTCTAAATTCCTCTAAATAAGAGTTGGGGTGTTATGCAAAGCTCTCTTGGTTTAACACAAGTATGACACACAATAAAACCCAAGCATATATATGATATGAACAATATGAATCATGCACAATATAAGAGAGAGAGAGTTAGAGATAGTGAATCAAACACAAACACTGTAACGGTCCCAGTGTAATAAATCCTCAATTTGCATAATCTCCCCTTACAAAACCGATTAATCAAATCATTCCCTTTTATTTCTTAAAAATTTCAGCAGCACCTCCTTTGTAATTACTGGTCGGATGTAATATCCAATACATATATGATATGTTTTCGGCTAACATCAGCCTACTTATTCTCATTCCAATCATATAACTTTATTCAAAATCATCCACACAATCATGAAAGTATTTCGGCTTGACATTGCCTACTTAAGGAGAAACAAAATAACATAACTCTAGAGTTGCTATCTCGGCATTCCAAAGGCTTTCAGAATTCATAACTTTCAACTTCACATGGGCATCATATTGATAAATATACATCTTATTACTACAACCCCATACAAGATATCTCAATTATAAACATAAAATGAAACTACTACAAGGTTCTCCATATATGTATATGTACAAGCGAAAATCTATCCCACGACCCACATATATCATTTACAAACACAAGTGTTCCCAAAATACAAGAGTTGGATATATATACAGAATGAACCCTGCACAGCATAATCCTGACCCCTGCCTCCATGCAACCTGCAATATATCATCTGTGGGAGGGTGAGCTCGACAGCTCAGTGAGTGAGGTAGGAATAATCAAGAAAAGGTAATATCTCAACAAGGGTATGAATATACACGCAATAAAGGAATCTGAAACAGTAGGAAGACAAGAATCGGAGGCATCCGATAGTTTAATGAATCAAGGCCTCAGCCCCTACAATTTCTGAGGACGATTAGACTTTTATGATTGTACTCCCCAATTGCTTTCTTGGATTATCATCTTTACGTGTGATAAGGTCTATGAGTTACATAAATACACTCTCTCGTCTTATGTGAACATAGTGTGTATTACTCACGTGCCTTGTATTCCATGCAATAATACACCAACCCCAAGAGTTATGCCCTAAACTTAGTTTATGCATTCGATAACACTTACGTCACAAGCCATAGTTATATAACATATAATCATATCATATTTCTCATAATGCAATAACGCTTCACCCTTCAAGTAAAGCACGGATTCACATGCACATTTTCACCCAATATATGGTATTCATTTCAATCAGCTAAACTTGTATTCTGATGGTTTCATGTCATATACGATGACACAACCCTCATACCCCAGTGTCACATACACACACATACACATTTATATCACACATAACCATTCATTTTCAATCATTTGTAAGGATTCAAATACATGTATATCATATCACCATTCAAGTACTGCATGGATTAACCCTTGCACTTTCACCCAGCATATAATATTTCATTATCTCTTATAATAAAGCAGAGCTTCACAGTCATGCATAAGGACAAGCATAGAACACTGTTCAATTTGAATAAGCACATCTTATATCATGACACACGACCCATCTCATACCCCGTCTTCACACCTACCAGCTCCCGCTGGCCCCTTCCTACATTTAACACACAATATCATACCCCGTCTTCACACCTACCAGCTCCCGCTGGCCCCTTCCTACATTTCACACATTAACATACCCCGTCTTCACACCTACCAGCCCCGCTGGCCCCTTCCTACATTTCACATAATAACATACCCCGTCTTCACACCTACCAGCTCCCGCTGGCCCCTTCCTACATTTAACACACATAATATTATACAAATCATATTCACACAATTCCCAAGTTCGGATTCTTAACATGCTTATCAATTATAAGTGCTCCAATAGGTCAGCACTTAAGTAATAACATCTATTTCCATACATGCTCTATCCAACTATTCATATTAGATATATTATAAAACAAATCATTCTCATACAATGTTTATTTGACTATGACGATGTTATAGGGCATCTACTAACATATCACCCTCTATGTTAAACAACTTTTAAACACTTTCAGATGAACTTAGAAAAGTTAATGACTTGAGCAGTCTATACCTTTCTTTGCAATGAGCATATAGACAACATCTTATTTAAACTGAAGGTAGGAATGTGAACCTTCTAAACAGTAACAAATCTTTCACTTTTAACCCAGTGTCGGAATCTCTAAGAAATTATCATATGCATAGTAAAGTATGGATCTCATTCCATTTGGCACTAAACTGCACACGAAAATTTATTGGTACCTTATATTTTTATGAGCCAGATAAGGACAGTCTGCTATCTGGAGTAGACACCACTATTAAACTTTTAGTAAAATCCTTCATGACTCATATTATGCTGATATCAACTTTCGGGTATAACATAATTAAATCTTTGTTACAAGATCATGAGATTTTATCAGCTCTTCTATCTCTTAGACTTCTTAGAATACTACCCAAGACAATTTCAGGTGTAGACGTTAGGAGTACAATCTCATCTACTTTATATACTAAAACTAATGAAATGAGGGCTTGAGTTTAATTGGGGAGATTTCCGTGTTCTCCAAATTTCTCTTCTAATTATATTTTAATTGTAAAAGGGACACAATTTAGCTTTGTGCATTAATGAACTTGAAGTTCAATTCCTACATGTTAAGGATTTGCAAAGCCTTTACTATATCAACAAGGATCACTCTAAAAATCCCTCGATTTGCTCGTGATGTTTCGACAAGCCTCTATCACCTACATCCAACCGGAATGTGAATAAACTGCTGGGAGGTGGACTCGTATAGCTCTATATATATATATATCTCTTAGACAGTATAACACATACTAAGTAGTTTGATGTTGCAGTGACCACCAGTCATGAACTTTTGTTTGACACAATTTGGCTCGATCTTTCCGGATAACCAACGGAGTTTTTATAATAACTTTCATTCTACGTAAAGAAATAGAACGAGGAAAGATTTATTAGAAACTAGACTCCACTACCTTTCCAATGACCTATTACATGATAGGTTTTGATTAACCAAACTGCTCCAGAAATTCAAAACCTATCAGCTGTGCTGAATTCTGCAGCAATGACAGTTTTGACCAACCTTCAATGTTTCAGTCATAGTTTAAGTTACAGGTATCCGATGAGGGCATGGTATGAACTGTTGGAAAGTAGACTCGATTAGCTTTCCAACGGTATTACATGACCTATTCCTTATTAAATATCCTTGCGAAAGAAACCCCAAGATTCTGGTTTCAAATCTGGACAGACTTTAACAGATTGTAATATTATTATAAAAGTGCTTTGAACTACACAACTTCTTAACTTTCCTCTTATTTTCTCATCTAAATTAGATCATAAGTAAGTCATGAACTAAAATATTTAGATTTGTGGTCACAAGAAATATTTATAAGAGTATGCATAATTTGATCACTACATGATTTATCACAAGTCCCTCTTTAAGTCACTTCCCTCTTCATATTTTAACTTATATCATGAAACTTTCCTTCTTATCTCATTAACATGACCAAGATCAAATCTTGATTTGCTTGCGCATTTATTATGTAGAAGTGGTAAGAGATTCAACACTCACAAGTGTAAAAAGCTTCAAGATTCTCCTTCTACACTAATGGTTAGGAGTGATCTAAAACTTGACCTCCCCCATTTGTAACGATCCACTAATTTATGATACTAATTCCACGCTTGGATTAATCTTGTCTTCTACTAATATGTTAATCATTATTAGGACTTTTGATAGGATGTCACCCAATTTTTTTTTTTTTTTGGCTTAACCTCATTTACTTAATGATACCCATACCAACCTCCGACCGATTTTCAAAATAGACTCATATACAAATTACAAGAGAATATATGTCTTGATAAATTTAAACTAACTCAAACCATAACCCTTCTTTCCATATCATGCTTTCACATAAGGTTAGGGTTGTCACCAATAGGTTCATCATGCATTTGCCCATGATTTATTTAAGAGTTCGACCCATTTAAGAAAGAATAAAAATTGCTCAAAATTTAGTCTCCCACACCTTTAATTAAAGTTCATCACCATCAACTTAAAGTGTAAGGTTGGGAGTTCTAGGGTTGAGATTTACACTAAATCTGAAATTTTGTTAAGCCCCATTACACATGACATACCCTTCATGCAACCTCCCAATCATCACTTGCCTACAATTAAATTAACTCCATAAATCTCTAGATCCCATTTAGGTCATCACATGCATTAAAGATCATGAATTTTCAGATAATAATGAGATGAATAACTCAAGGAAAAATTTTTCCCAAATTCAATAAGCCAAGAATCTAGGGTTTGCAAGAGATGAACTATGAGAAAATAAAGGAAAAGAGGGAAGACCCACTCACCAATTGCAAATTTCCGGTCTCCGACCGCCCTAGCCGGCCGCCGCCCTCGCCCGGCCGCCGGAGTCGCGGCTCTGGTCGCCGCCTGGCCGCGGCTGCGGCCCCGGCCCTGGCCTGGCCGCGCGAGAGAGAGAGAGATTTTTTTTTTTTTTTTCGGGGATACTTGCGTGAGGGAGAGAGAGAGAAAGAGATAGAGAGATTTGGGGGAGAAAATAAGTTTATTTCTCTCCCCTTCCTATTATAACAATTTCCAAAAATATAAAATACTTGCCTTATGTGCCACTTGTCCTCCTCTCCCATTACTCCACCTACTCCCATCACTCATCTCAAGTCAATCCTAGCCCTCCATCTAATGAGATCATTTCTCACTAATACAAATAACAAAAATAAATTCTTCTATATTTAGATATTGCATGAAGTGTAGTCATATACAAATGTGTGACTTGTACCCATGTATATACATCACCATAATTATTATCATCACTATTATATATATATGTATATAACATGCATATCTATTTAAATACTTCTAATTAATTCATTTCAAATCTCCCTGATAAATTTCCAAATTTATTATCACATAAATATAACCAAAATAAAATTCCTGATATTCTTTATAATCTCAAAAATCAAAGAATATATTATTAAATCAC